>PVKH010018198.1:0-15197 GCA_004027955.1 Chaetophractus vellerosus | reverse complement strand
CGTCTTCTCTTTTAGGAGACACTGGGAACCGATCCTGGGACCTCTGATGTGGGAGAGAGGCACTCAATCACTTGAGCCACCTCAGCTCCCTGGTTTGTTGTATCTCTCATTGTCTCTCATCTTCATCTCTTTCTGTTGCACCAGCTCTCTGCCGGGGCCAGCTCGCCTTCACCAGGAGGCTTCAGGAAACAAACATGGGACCTTCTATATGGGAAGCCCAATCGCTTGAGCCACATCTGCTTCCCAGCCTATTGGATTTTTATTTTAATTATACTGAATCAATACACCAATTAAGGGAGATCTGCATTTTATGGTACTCTTTTACTAGCCACGAATATGGCATTCTCTCCACTTAAATTTTCTTTAAGACCTTTTATAAAATTTTTAATTTGGCCACACAAATTTTCTACATTTATTGAATTTATTCTTTGTATTTTATAAAAAGAAATCTTATTAAAATTGTGCTTTCTAATCTAATTGCTCATGTCCAGAAATGCAATTTCTTTGTAAAATAATCTTAAAGCTAACCAACCACCTTTTAAAAGTCTCTTTTTTTACTTCTAATAAATTGACTGTGGTTTTATTTAGATTCTGTTTCTCCCAATCCTTATGCCTTTTTCTTTTTTTTTTCTTTTTTGTGTTACTGTGATGGTAAACACAATGCTAAGGGAAAAAAAAGAAAACAGGAAAAAAATTTACATCCTTTCTAATTCTGATTTTAAATAGAATTTTTCTAATATTTTCCCACTTAAAATGATATTGCTAAAGTTACATTGCATCAGATTAAGAAAGATTTCCATATTACTAGCTTACAAAGAATGGGTATTAATTTTGATCAAATGTGATTTCTGTATTACTAGCTTGCAAAGAATGGGTTTTAATTTTGATCAAAGGTGAACATGTAGTGGCTCTCATTTAATTTACTAATTTCAGAAAGTGTGTGTGTGTGTGTGTGTGTGTGTGTATATATACATAATTTACACCTCTTGAGTTTAAGATAAGTAATATTTCTTTAAGGATTTTTGCAGTTTTACCTATAAGTGATTCTGGTCTATAAATTTCCTTTCTTGTACAAACTTTTCGATTCAGGAACAAGGTCATACAGGCCTAAATAATAAATTGAGAATTATTCCTTCCTTTTTTTTCTCAGGAAGTAATTGTGTAGGATTGTAAAAAGTCTGTTCATTGAAATTTTGATGGAACCCACCTATTAAACCATCCAGTCTTGTGTTTTGTTTGTAGAAGTATTTTTAAAATTACTAATTATATTTCTTTAGTAGATTTGGAATGGCTTATTGATTCAAGATTTAGTAAGTTATACTTTAACAGAAATTTGTTCACTTTGTCTATATTTTCAATGTGTTTGTTATAATGTTGCTTACAATTTTATCTTACCTATTTTCTATGTCCCGACTTGGATCCTGTAACTTCTTTTTACTCTGTTAATAAATTGCACTAAGTTTATTTTGCAATTCCTTTCAAATAACTAATTTTTGGGTTCCATAATCCTATCAATTAGAAATTTCTTTCTAATTTTATTGATGCCTTTTCTTATATGATTTTGTTCCTTCTACTTTGTTTGTTTCACTATTCTTTTCATAAACTCTTAAATTAGATGATAACCATAATTTTCAGCCTTTTATTTAAACTTTTCTAACATGAGCATTTATGGTTCTCAATTTCCCTCTGAGTACTTTCCTTACATTAAACATGTATTTATATTCAGTATATTCATTATAGTTCAGTGCTATTTATTTTCTTCTTAGGTCAATAAATTATTTACCATATTTCACCAAATCAAAGATAGCATCAACTGAATGATGCAACAAAATTGCAGAAATAATAGAGCTTGAGAAAATGTGTATTACAGTAGAAGTGTGTATTTTAAAAAATATTCACATTTATGGGTATAACTTACCTTTTTAAAATAACACACATGTTGGAGAATATAACCTGTATTTTGCCAATTCTATTAAATTTGCCAAAAATAAATTATGGAAGAGTATATGAATAATTCTTATAAAAGTTTCATGAATGTAGTAGAGGAATGTGAATTCACTAATTGTTAAGTGCAGAGTTGTTGATTTCACCATGAGTTAAGCTTGTTAATTGGATTGTTTGATTCTCCTGTATCTTCACTAAATTTTTGTTTGCTTGACCTATCAATAATTGAGAGAGAATTATTTTAGAATCTCTTTCAATGATTGTAGATTTTTCTCTAGTTTTACTTTATATTATCTATATTATGTATATTTTCTTTTATGCATACATGATTTAAATCATTTCAAAAGGCACAGAAAAATATTTGACAAATTTCAATGCTCATCCCAGACAAAATATCTCAGCAAACTATTATTAGAAGGGACCTTCTTCAAACTGAAAGACATCTACAAAAAACCTGCAACTAACATCATAATGAAATAAATTATGAAATATTGAATGCTTTTTCCCTAAGACCAAGAACAAATCACAGATGCCCACACCAACCACTTCTATTCTTTATTTTACTCCACATCCAGGACAGTGCAATAATGCAAGGAAAAGAAAGAAATGAAAGGCATACATATTAGAAAGCAAGAATTAATATGATCATGTTAGTAAAAATTCTGAGGAAGATATAAAACATGTACTAAGACTAATAAGTGAATTTAGTAAAATTGCAGGATATACAGCCAATATACAAAAATGAATTCTATTTCTTATATAATAGTAATGGACATTGGAAAATTAATTTCAAATTCAATATCTATTTACAATAATATCAAAGAACATGAAATAGGAATAGATTTAACAAAAATGTACAAAATATGTATAAGTACAGCAATACACTAATAGAAATTTAAAAGGCTCTAAATAAATGCAGAGAACTGTCTACAAAGTTGGAAGTCAGAAAATATAACATTTTGAGGATGCTGAAAGAAAATAACAGTTATTCTAGGATTTCATATATAACTAAACTTCCCATCAGGAATGAAATAAAAATAAAGATATCTTCAGAAAAATAAAGTCTGTTTTCCTGTCCTTCACTGGAAGGAATATCTCAAGAAATATACTTTAAAAATAAAGATATTTATTTCAGAGGGATGAAATGCAAAAAAAGATGGTGAGCAAAAAAAGTGTTAAAAATTCAGGTAAATCTAAAAGAATACTGAATGAATAAAATTATAATAATCATAAGGATTACTAATTTGCTGTGGTGGGGGCGGCAATCAGATTCTAAAACTTTCATATGGTTTGGAAAAAAACATACAGATATTATTTAACATTAGATTTTGTTAGATTCACATGCTAAAATTTCAATAATAATAACAATAATAATAGAGATTAAAAGAAAAAATATGAGGTCCCAGGTTCAATCCTTGGTCCTGGGTTTAATACCCGGTCCTGGTACCTCAAAAAAAAAAAGTAAAAATAAAGGGAAGGTGTACAATAGTACAATATATTCATAAATGTCACTGTTAGAAAATAATGAAAGAATTATCTTTATACATTTGTATCTGTGTACATAGAATATCTCTGCAAAAACATAGCAACTGTAAACAATAGTTCATTCAAAGAATGGGAACTAGAATTTTGATAACAAATGTTCTATTTGTAAATGAAAAAATACATAGCCTATTTTGGGGAGTATGTTCTATTCAAGTTGTCATCTGCACAGTTCAAAGTTCTGCGAGACTGTCAGTATGAATGCGGTTTTCCAATTTCTCCTTCTAATTCTTTCTGTTTTTTTAAAAATAGGGATTATATAACTCAAGTCTATGATTTTAGGTGCTCCTCCTGTTTCTGCTGGATCCCCTCCTACAGCTACTCCTAGCCCTGTGTCAAGCACATCTGCAGTTCCATAACAAAGGACACCAGCCTCTTCTGTAGGTAACCCATAAAATCAAGGTTGGAGGTAATGAAAGACAGACACAAGTTCTGGTTTGTTCTCACAAGTTCCAGTTTGTCCTCATGGGTTCAAGTTTTCCTTGATTTCTCTGTTTTCCATGTTTTTCTTTCTTTATTTGTCCTTATGTATAAAGACTTCTAAATCCCTACTTGGTGTAGAGGTAACTGCATTCCATGGACTTTTCACTAGCTCCCCTTTATTTCCCTGGCAAATGACTTTTCTCAGATTCTTTAACCATTCTCTTACAAACCTTTATGTCCTAGTTTCTCCCATAATTATGTAAAATGTAATCCTTATATGTCCCTTATTCCATATCACTCAGATTATTTCAGCTTTGCTGTGTGAACTCTAACTTACATAATATTTAAGACATTAATTCATATAGAATTTAATTTTTGTATATGATGTACATTAGGTATCCAATTTCATCTATTTTTACTTTATGGATAATGGTTTTTTCCAGTTCATTTACTGAATAATCTATCCTCCCCCCCACCCACTCAATCTGACATGTTACACTCAGATCCTTATATAAGAGTCTGCTTCTGAGTTCTCCATCAGATTCCATGGAATGATTTATTCCAATGTTATTTCATACTATGTCAATTTACAAAGGCCTACCAGTAAATGTTAACACGATTGACTTTTATATATTAATCTTATATACAGCCATCTTAACAAACTAGAATTTGCTTATAATTTCTTTTGAAAGTTTGAGGTAAAAAAATCATGTCATCAAAAGTTTTGTACAAGAATATTCATAGTAGCCTATTCATGTTAGCCAAAAATGGGAAACAATATTGGATTTTTAAAAATGTTATATATCCATACAATGGAATATTATTCAGCAATAAAAAGGAAAAAACCTGCTAATACATGTAAAAACAAGGATGAACCTCAAAACCAGAATTCTAAGAAAAAGAACACAGATACATAATGTATAATTCCATTTTTAATTTTGTGCAAACTTCTGGAAAATGCGAATAGACAGTAGCAGGATGCTGATAATTGGTTGCCTAGGGTCATGGATGGGGATGGGGGAAGAAGCTAAAGGAACTTTTGTTGGGATGAACATGTTCTAGTGTTTGAATATGTTGGTGGTGATATGGGAGTATACATTTATTAAAACCTGTTTAACTATGCACCTATGAGAAGTTTTATTGTATATTAATCATAATTCAATACAATGATTTAAGAAATAAATCAACATTTCAAATAGGAAACCTGTATTTGGCATGATGGAAATGTTTTGGTAATGGATGGTAGCGAAGGCAGCACAACATTGTGAATGTAATTAACAGCATTGAAATATATATCATAATGTGACTAAAAGGGGAAATGTTAGCTTATATATAGGGTAACAGAATAAAAAAAACAAAGAAAAATCATCACCTACCTATTAATTAAAATTTATTTTGAAATGAAATCTCTCTATATAAATTCAATCTATGTCTTCAAAGTAGTCTTCAAGGGTTATTAAGCATTAAACATTGGAATGATTAAACACATTTTCAATATTAACACTTAGCATGGTGAAGAAAGCATACTTTTTTTAGACAAAAAGGTCTAAGTTGAAACCCTGATGCCACCAATTTTGAAAAATATAAACCTGACTTCTCTTCATTTCACTTTTCTTATCTACAAAATGAGATTAATGATATTTTCATTGCAGTAAAGACTAAATTGGATATATTTCTTTCTAAAAGTCACAATAAACTCCATAAGCTTAGTTAGGCAATATTCTCTCTCTGGGAGGCAGAGGATGAAGAAGCAAGATGGAAAAGGACAAGAAATAAAGGAAAGAACCAGGGAAACAATAGAAGATTGGAAGCTACACTAAAAATACCTTGGATTAAAGGGTTAGTAGAACTTTCCCCTGTGAAGAGGGAGCTAAATTTCATTAAGACTGGAGATGCCTACTTTCCAATAAGGCAAATATAAAATAAATCACTCTTGTATTTGCCCCCAATATAGCCTTAATGTATGTTAAACTTTTAAAGTAGATAGAAGTCCATATCTGTGACCCACTAAACTGTAACCCAGATGTTTTATTTCTTTAATGTTGAGGCTATGTTTTGTAAACTGCATAATCTTGAACTTGCAAGGAAACAGTATCAAAACAACTTGTAACTAGCTCCCTTGTATCCCCTTATCTTACTTGGTCTCAGTTCCAATACTTCTCTCAGAACAAAACTCTATTCAGTGCTTGATGATATTCTAATGTTTAAATCCAGTGTATTATTCTTCTACAACATGATTCCTAATTTCAAATCAACAACTTCACCTGTCCTGTAAACAAAGAACCAGTAATATCTTCCAGTTTTGAAAGTAAAATACTACATTGAATGTATTAGAGAGTACTTCTATCACTACATGAGTGATTTAAGGGATTTTCAATGGTTATTTATAGCATATGCAATTTTCACCTTTTATACTGATTTTAGAACCTAATCATTGCATAAGTGGTGATTCCTCTTTAGTGACATTAGAAAAAGAAAATTAAAACCCTTTCTAATAAGTAGCATCTACCTCATGATTTATTGTTGATGATGATGTAAGCATGAATGAAACAGTGAGCCTGTCACTTACATACATATCTGATGGAAAAGTGCTGATAAAGTGCACAGATAAAATCATTGTCAGATTACAACATTTTCAATAAAATGGGAAACTAAACACTGAATGTCCATAATACATATATATATCAAGTAATTATAAAAATAAATGCCTGTAATATTGCATCACTTAATTTAATATCTACCTTTAAAATATATTCAAAGTAAATGTGTGCTTGCTTACACTTTTTGTAAATGGTAGGAACCAGTGTAGGGAATTGAAGTCCCTGAACATACAGTAATAACACTGATAAAAACCATGTCTGTAATAAAATTCTTTCAATTAAATGGCTGTCATGATTGTTATCTGTCCTAAGGATTTCTAAAACAGTATTATAAGGAACAATTGATGTACAATACACAAAACACATTTAAAATTAACAATTTTAAAAGTTTTGAAATATATATATGACCATGAAACCAAAACTACAATCAAAATAATGAATGTATCCATCATCCCCAAAATGTTCCCCGTGTCCTTTGACAATCCTGTCCTACTCTCCTTGCCTCTATTCCCACACCCACATGAGAAGGTTCCATGCAAACTCTGATTTGCTTTCTGTCACTGTAGATTAGGTTGCATTTCCTAGAATTGTATATAAATGAATTTGGACAATATGTGCTTTTTTGTCTGGCTTATTTAACTCAGTATAATTATTTTAAGATTGATTCATGCTCTAGCATATATCAGAGTTCATTCTTTTTTATTGCTGTTATTGTGTGGATATATGCTTTCATTTCTCTTGGATAAATACATGGGGATAGAATGGATGCATTAAATAGAAGATAAATGTTTAACCTTTTAAGAAGCTGCCAGTGTTTCCAAGAGACTGTAGCATTTTACAATGCCACCAGCAATCCCTGATGTGGTCTGTATTTTTTTTTAGCCATTTTAATAAATTTGCAATGGCACCTAATTTGGATTTCCCTAAAGACCAATGATGTTGAGAATCTTTACATGAGCTTATTTTCCACCCCTTATGTTCTTCAATGAAGTGTCTGTTCAAATCTTATGCATTTTATATTGGGTGTTTTCTTATAAGTGAGTTTTCAAAGTTCCCTCTATGTTTTGAATACAAGTCCTCTATCAGATGTATGATTTGCAAATATTTTCTTATATTCAGTGACTTGTCTTTTCATTATCTTAATAGTGTCTCTGAAAAAACAGATTTCAATTTTGGTGAAATCCAATTTATCGATTTGTTATCTAATGGATTGTGCTTTTGATGTTCTATCTGAAATCTTTGCCTAACCTAAGGTACCAAAGTTTTTTTCCCAGAAGTTTTATAATTTTATGGTTAACATTTATGTCTATCACCCATTTTTAGTTAACTTTTGCATATGAAGTGTGGACAGAAGTTCCTTTTTTAACATATGGAACATCAAAGACTCCAATACCATTTGTTGAAAAGACTATTTTCACCACTAAATTGCCTTTGCAACTTAGTTGAAAATCAAGTGTACATATATGTATCTATAAATGTGGATCTATATCTGTACTTTCTATTTGGTTCTACTGATTTACTTGTCTATCTTTATTACAATGTTTCAATTACTGTAACCTTATAATAAGGTTTTTTAACTTTATTTTGTACATTAAATAATTGAAAATATAAACAGTTAAAAACTAAAAAGAAAACACAGTTGAATAAAAACATACAGTTCTCAATTAAATGTACTGGATACATAAAAAAAATTTTTATAAGTTTTGAAATAAAGTAATGTAAGGCTTCCCAACATTGATCTTTTTCAAAGCAGTTTTAATGATTCTGGGTACTTTGCATTTCCACATAAAATATAGAATCAGTATTTCAATTCATACAAAAAGCCTGCTTAGATTTTTAAATTGCATTTATACTACAGATCAATTTGGGGAGAACTGACTTATTAATAAAATTGAGTCTTCTCACCTATGAACACGGTATATCTCAACTTTTATTTAAGTTTCCCTTCATTTCTCTTAGAAATGTTTTGTAGTTTTCCAGTTTGATATCTTTTACAACTTTAGCAGATTTGCCTCTAAGTTAGTCTTTTATTAATATATAATGAACTTCTGCATCCCTTAAAACAGTTTTGCATTTAAAATCTATTTTGTTCAATATAAGTATCACTACTCCAGGTCTTTTTTGGTTACTATTTGGGTGGAATATCTTTTCCCAACCTTTCATTTTCAACCTTGTTGTGTCCTTATATTGAGGTGACTCTCTTGTACATGACATATAGATGGCTCATACTTTTTTATCCAATCTATAAGTTTATGTATTTTGATTGGGGAGTTCAAGCCATTAACATTCAATGTCATTTTTAGGCATTAATTACTGCATCAATTTTATCCTTTGGCTTTCTGTTGTCATTTTTTACTATTGTCTTTTTCCCTTTTAATTTACCCTTCCTAATAATCTTCATTTCTACAATCTTTTCCAAGTCTCTCACCCTTGGTTTTTCCTTTCAGGCTGCAGCACTCCCTTTAGTATCTCTTGCAAATCTGGTCTTTTGGTAATATATTATCCCAGTTTTTTTTTTTTTTTTCTGTGATGACTTTAAACTCACCCTCAGTTTTGAAGGACAGTTTTTCTGGATACAGAATTCTTGGCTGGTAGCTTTTCTCTTTCAGTAATTTAAATACATCATACCACTGTCTTCTTGCCTCCATGGTTTCTAATGAGAGGTCCACATTTCATCTTATTGAAGTTCCCTTGTATGTGATGCTTTGCTTTTCTCTTGCTGCTTTCAGAATCCTCTCTTTATCTCTTATATTTGTCATTCTGAATAGTAGGTGTCTTAGAGTAGGTCTAT
This sequence comes from Chaetophractus vellerosus, assembly GCA_004027955.1. NCBI lineage: Eukaryota > Metazoa > Chordata > Mammalia > Cingulata > Chlamyphoridae > Chaetophractus > Chaetophractus vellerosus. Next base: position 5,897 of record PVKH010018198.1, on the reverse strand, counting down.
TTGGGTTTATTCTGTTTGGTGTGTGTTGCCCTTCTTGGGTATTGATATTTACATCTTTCGTAAGGGTTGGGAAGTTTTCAATCATTACTTCCTCAAATATTCTTCCTGTGCCTTTTCCTTTCTCTTCCCCTTCTAGGACACACAAAATAATGCACGTTTGTGCATTTCGGATTGTGATTCAATTCCCTGAGACCCTGTTCTACTTTTTCCCATTCTTTTTTCTTGCTGTTCTCCTATCTTTTCAAGTTCAGATGGTCTGTTCTCTATTTCACTAATTCCGTCCTCCATCAATTCAAATCTGCTGTTATATGCATCTAACATATTTTTAATCTCATCCATTGTGTCTTTCATTCCCATAAGCGCTGTTACTTTTCTTTGTAGGCTTTCAAATTGTTCTTTATGCTAATCCAGTGTCTTTTAAATTTCATTTTTCTCTTTAGTTGTATTTTCCTTCAACTCCTTGAATTGATTTAGGAGGTTTGTATGATTCTCATTGATTAGATGTCTTAAATCCTGTGTCTCATCAGGACTTTTGGCTTGTTCATTTGGCTGGGCCGTATCTTCCTGTTTCGTAGTATGTCTTGTAATTTTTTGCTGATGTCTAGGCATCTGGATATGTTAGGGAATTTACTCTGATGGTCAATTTCTCTCTCTTGCTTAGTGGTTTTGTTTCATGGCTTTTCTTTGATTTTTGATTCAACTTATTCTAAGTCTTTAAAAGTAACCAGCTTAAGTTATCAAAATAGCACCAGGGACTCACAAATGGGGTGCCAAACTGTCCCCAGGAGTTTGGGACAAGAGACACATAAAAGCAGCTATTTTCCTTGCACTTTTGTGGCTGGCCAGCAGAAGGCACTCGTTAGTGAATCTTTCCACATAAGAGTCTCTTTCAACCTCCACTTGCCCGTGATTCTGGTCTGGCCAGTGCTGAGATTCAAAGTGGGCTCTGCTGGCCAAATTCACTGAAGAGAAAACACTTTCTGCTCTCTGCCAGCACCCTCCCTTTTCGCAGGAGGAAGACCACTGTTCACCTGTCAGTTGGCTATAGTGAGCCACAGATTTTATCCAGGCTGTTCACCTTGATGGTGCCATTCTCTGCCACGGGGATTAGCAACACACGTTTTTCATTTCAGGTCCTTTGTCTCTCCGTTCCTTGTCCTCCTAGGGGGTGCACAGCACTCTCCTGGTCTGCAGAGCCCCCAAGTAGTTCCCTTGGACAGTTTTTATGCCCTTCCTCCATTTTTATGTGAGAGAGTTGAGCCCTTCCTACCTATTTTTACACCATCTTCCCAGAAGTCCTTTTGCTGTGATTTTGATAAAGTATTGTGCTGCAGCTGCAGACCTGTTGGGGTAAATTCCCACATAATTATATTGAATCTTCCAAATCATGGACATGGAATATCTCCCCCTTTCTTTAGTCCTTCTTTAATTTCTTTCAGCAATATACTGAAGCATTTTTAGTGTGCAAGTTTTGCATTTATTTTGTAAAATTTATTCAAAAATATTTCTTCTTTTATTGTGAATAAAGATATTTTCTAAATTTCCTTTTAAAAATATAGATTTCTAGTCCATAGACATATAATTGATTTTTATATTTTTTTCCTATTATCATTGGACCTTGTTAATTAGTTCTAGTAAGTTTTTTGTTTTTGTTTTTGCTTTTGTTTTGAGGTACTGGGGCTGTGGATTGAACCCAGGACCTCATATGTGGGAAGCCTGCACTCAACCAGTGATCCACATGAGTTGTTTTTCTCATTTGTTTGCTTGTTGTTTGTTTGTTTTTTGTTTTTAGGAGGCACCAGGAACCAAACCTGGGACCTACTCAACAGCTGGAGCCACATCTGCTTCCCTCTAGTAGGTTTTGTGGATTCTTTAGAATTATATATATTTAGGATGATGCTATATCTAAATAAAGACCGTATTCTTCCATTCCATTCTAAATGTCCTTTATTTCTTTTTCTTGCCTGATTTCCATAAATAGGATCTCCAGTTCACAGTTGAATAAAACTGTAAGAAAGTATTCAGTCTTTTACAATTCAAAATGGTGTTAGTTGTAGGGTTTTCATAGTTGCTCTTTGTCAGGTTGAGGAAGTCCCTTCTATTTCTACTTTGTTGAGAGTTTTTATCCTAAATAGATGTTGGATTTTGTGAAAGCCTTTTCTTTATCTCTTGATATGATCATGTGATTTTGTCTTTTTTCTATTAATATATTGTATTACATTAATTGATTTTTTAGATGTTAAAACAAATCTACATTACTGGGATAAATCACACCGTGATATATATAATCATTTTTATGTATTACTGGATTTGCCTTGCTGATATTTTCTTGAGGATTTCTTCCTAAGGGATATTGGTTTATAGTTTTATGTGTTTTTCTGGCTTTGGTATCAGGATAAAACTGGCCTCACGGAATGAGTTGGGGACTATTCCCTTCTCTTCTTTTGTTCAAAGAATTTGAGAAGGATTAGTATTTCTTCTTAATATTTGGGTCTGGGCTTTTATTTGTGGGATGATTTTTAATTACTTATTCAACTTCTTTTCTTGTTATAGGTTTATTAAAACTTTTAATTTTTCTGGAGTCAGTTTCTATAATTGTTTCTAATAGGATTTGTCTATTTCACCTATATTGTTTAATTTCTGGGCATAAAGTTGTTTGCTGTATTCCCCAGTAATCCTTTTAATTTCTCTTAGATTGGTAGTGATTTCCAAGGCATTACTGGTTTTGGTAATTTGTGTAATTTTTCTTGTTCCATCTGCCTAAATGTTTGTCAATTTTGTCGATCTTTACAAAGCACCAGCTTTTGTTTTCATTCTTTTTCTCTACTGTTTATCATTTATTTCTGCTCTGATATTTACTATATCCTTTTTTCTTTGCTTTGAGTTCAGTTTGCTTTTCAATTTTTAGCTCTTTAGGGGGGAAGGCTTAGGGTGTTAATTTGAGATCCTACTTTTTGATAAGGGCATGAATTTCCCTCTAAGCACTATCTTAGCTGCATACCTGGAATTCTGATATGCTCTGTCTTTGTTATCATTGAGTTAAAATATTTTCTTATTTCTCATTTGATAGCTCATTTTGCTTGTGGATTATTTACCTGGGGTTTGTTTAATTTCTATATATCTGTGGATTTTCCAAATTTCTACATGTTGTCATATTGTATTTCAGTTCCATTGTGGTCAGAGTGCAGACCTTGTATGATTTCAATTCTTTAAAATTTACTTCAACTTTTTTTATGGCCCGGCATATGATCTTATCCTAGATAATGTTCCGTGTGCTCTTGAAAGGAATGGGTATTCTCCTGTTGTTGGATGGCATGTCTATAGATATCAGTTCAGTCAAGTTTGTTGATATTGTTGTTCAAGTCTTCTTATACCCTTGCTGATTTTCTGCTTAGTTGACAGAAACTGTTATTGAAAGTGTATATTAAAGTATACAACTATTATTTTTGAAATGTCTATTTCTCCCTTCAATGCTGTCAGTTTTTGCTTCATGTACTTCAAGGTGTGGTTGTTATTAGGTGTGTTTATGTTTATCATTGTTATATCCTCTTAATGAACTGAGCATTTTAACATAATGAAATGTCCTTTTTATCATTCATAATAGAATTGTCTGACAGATTATTTTGTATAATATTAGTAGGGCCATTGCAGCTCTTTTTTGATTAATGTTTGCATGGTATATCTTTTTCCATCTTTTCACTTTAAAACTATTTGTGTTTTTGAATCTACAAATGCATATAGGTGGATCTTGGTTTGTTTTTCCTTAATCCAGTCTGACAATAACTCTATAAATTTTCTTCATGTAATTTGAAGCTCATATATTAGATGCCTGCATGTTTAGGATTGTTATGTGCTCTTGATCAATTTACTCCTTTATTATTATGAAATGACTTCTTTATCCTAGTAATATTCTTTGCTGTGACATCTACTTTGATATTAATAAAGCCATCCAGCTTTCTTTTGATTGGGTTAGTATGGTATATATTTTTTCATTCTTTTACTTTAAACTAACATGTTTTCACATTTAAAGTTGGTTTCCTGTGGGCAATATATAGCTGATTTTTGCTTTTTAAATACAATCTGATAACCTTTGCCTTTTAATTGATACTCTCAGGCAACTTATATTTAAAAAAATTTTTTTATCTTTATTTTTTAGGAGGTACCGGGGATTGAAGCCATGTCCTTGTACATGGGAAAAAGGCACTCAACCACCGGGCTACATCCTCTCTCCGTGGTTTTTTCATTAGTTTGTTTTAGAAGGTACCAGGACCTTGCATATGGGAAGCAGGCACTCAACCACTTGAGCTACATACAGTCCCTAAAATTTACTTTTAATGTGGTCTTTGATTTGGTTGGTTTACATCTATCAATTTGATATTTGCTTTCTACTTGTCCCCAATTTTTTTTCATTTTTCTCTTTGTCTTCTTTGGGATGAAATGAATATTTTTGTGATTCCATTTTATCTTTTCTGTTGGCTTATTAGCTATAAATCTTTGTTGTGTTAGTGGTTGTTATAGGGTTTACAGTATACATCTTTAATTTATCTTCTTTCAAGTGATTCATATAGTATAAAAATATTACAATTATACTTCCATTTATCCCTGCCTTACCTTTGTGCTGCTGTCATATATGTTACTTTTGCATATGTTTAAACCCTAAACTACATTGTTATTTTTGTTTTTAGGTCATTTATATTGAAAACAACGAGAAAAATCTTACACATTATCCATGCTGTTTCTGTTTCCATTTCTAGTGCTCTCCATTCCTCTGTATAGACCTTTTCTCTATATTTCCATCTGGTATAATTAATCTTCTGCCTGAATGACTTCCTTTAACATTTGTTGAAGTGCAGGTCTCCTGGTATTAAGTTCTTTTGGGATTTGTATGCCTGAAAAAGTCTTTTATTTTGCCTTCATTTTTGAAAGACTAGGCATAGAATTCTAGATTAACATTTTCTCTTTAAGTATTTGCATTGTTTCTAATAAAAAATATAAGGTCACCTGTATCTTTATTTATCAGTGTGTATTTCATCTGTTTTCTAAAGATGCTTTTAAGATTTTCTATTTATCATTGGTTAAAGAATTCATGATGTGTCTTGTATTCATATTTCTTGTGCTTGGAGTTCATTGAGATTAATAGATTTGTGGGTTTGTAGTTTTCATCAAATTTGGATGATGAAATAATATTTCTTCAAATATTCTTGTCCCTTCTCTCATCTTCTCCTTCAGGGATTTCAATTAACCTATATGTTAAGTTGCTTGAAGTTTTCCACAGTTCATGGATGCTCTATCTTCATACAGACATACACATACAGACATACATACAGACAGACAGACAGACACACACACACACACACACACTTTTTTCTACTTTGCTTCATTTTGAATAGTTTCCATTTACGTCTTCAAGTCCACTAATGTTCTCTGCAATGCCTGTTCTGTTGCTAATCCCATTCAGTATATTTTTCATTTTGGAAATTGTAGTTTTCACCTCTATATGTTCAATTTGGATCCTTTGATAGCTTCCATGTTTCTTCTTAATTTTTGAACATGTAGAATACACATACAATAACTATTTTAATATCTTTGTGTACTAATATAACTTTGACAGTTTTGGTTTGATTTTGATTGATTTATCTTCTGTTCATGGATCATATTTTTTTTTGTTTCTTTGCATGGCTATTAAATTTTTATTGATGCCAGCCATTATGAATTTTACATTGTTGGTGTTGAATATTTTTGTATTCCTATATTCTCGAGCTTCGTTTTGCATCCAGTAGTGTAACGTAGAAACATTTTGATCCTTTCTGTTCTTGCATTTAAGAATTTTTATGGGGGGGCCGGCTGGATAGCCCAGTGGATAGGGCACTGGCATACCACATAGGAGGCCCCGGGTT
>PVKH010018197.1:0-15188 GCA_004027955.1 Chaetophractus vellerosus | reverse complement strand
AGGAGTGTCTTTTTTGTTAAGAGAAATAAATTTCATCATTTAAGTGGCCAGTGGTTGGGATTGTAACTTTACTTTGACCAATAGAATGAGAGAATACAAATAATTTGAAAGGGATAAAATAGGTCAGATACTATGACTGAGATTGAATTCCTTAACAACTGGGCAGGAATTGAAGAAAATAAAACAAGTCCCATGCCTTAGAAAGGAGTCTTCTTGCAGCCAGGAATGAATCCAAGCATTTTCCTTTGACTGATTCTGTTTAATACTCACTCAGCCCCTTGGGAGATAGGCCAATACTCTAGTTTTATAGATGAAGAAGTTGGTGCAGAGGTTGAAAAACTGGCCAGAGCTACAGAGCTACTAAGGGGCACAGCTGGGATCCAAACCCAGGTCTGGATTCATGTAAACTGCTGCTCACTTGCCATAGAATTGGGCAGAAGAGAATAATTGGCCTTTTCAATCATTCCTTCTTTCATTGATAGAGATCTGACCTGGATTACTGGCTCACTGTCTGTCCATCTCACCTTGAGTAAGTCTTTTAACACTTTCCTGTGTATCTTCTTCATCTATAAAATGAAGATGATGTTCCAGTTCTGGCCCATAAAGATGTTGTGAGCATTTGATGAGATGATGGATGTAAAAGTTCTCAGGAAACTCTAAATTTTAAATTCAAATACAAAACATTATCATATTGCTATTTTTCATATTTATATAGAATAGTTTTCCATAGGTAAAGTGCATATATGTATGTATTTGTGTGTATATGTGAATGAGTGAGAGAGATTGGTTGACTGTAGGTTATTCTATGAATAAACCCATCTGATAATAATAATTCAATAAAAATAAAGTAATAAGCCACTCAATATTGTATGGTGCTGGAGAATTTGGAAAGTACTTGCAAACATTTGATCTCTTTTGAACTTTAAAACAATCCCGTGAGTTGTAGGTTCTATCTGACTTATATCAGTATGGAAAAATAATGTGATCCAAAAGCCACGGTGCCTTTTCTGATTTACTATAAAATATTGAGTACACTTTGTTCATTCATTGTGAATGCTAGCATATACTGAAGACCTGAGAAGAATCTGTGATAAGAAACTTAAAGAAAATTGTATCCATTAATGCATTTCTTTCTGTAAATTGGGAATATGCCACTACTGGTATTTTCATTCATTTTTTTGTGGCTGCTGTAACAAATGACAAAAAACTTCATGATTTAAAACAACAGACTTCTTTTTTTCTCTCAAAGTTCTGGAGGCCAGAAGTCTAAGATCAGACCTGCTAGATCAAAATCAATTGATTTATCTTTCCTTCCAAAGGCTTCAGGGGAGAATCTGTTCCTTGCCTTTCCCCAAAAATTTTTTTTAAAGATTTATTTTTATTTATTATACATCCCCCCCTTTTTGCTTGTTCTTGCTGTGTTCATTTTTCTCTGCATTCTTCTGTGTCTGCTTGTCTCCCCCTGCTGGAACAACCTGCCAAGTCAGCTCACCCGCACGGTGGCCTGCCTGCTCGTGGGGGCTCACCCTTGCTCACGGGGGCTTGCCTTTGTCTGCGGGGGCTTGCCTTTTTGCCTGCGGGGGCTTGCCTTTTTGCCCGCGGGGGCTTGCCTTTGCCCACGGCAGCGTGCCCTGCCCGCATTGGCTTGCCTTCTCAAGGCAGTCCAACCATTTGAGGAGGCCCGGGGACCGAACCGGGGACCTCCCATGTGGTAAATCGGAGCCCTACCAACTGGGCTATACAGCCGGCCCCTTTTCCAAATTTTGGCTTGTGGCTGCATCACTCCAATCTTCAACGCCAGCACTTCAAAGCTCTCACTTCTTCATCTTAGCATTGCCTTCTCCTCTGTATGCTATCGAACTCTTTCTTCCTGAATTTAAGCTCCACATGCATAGTCTTACATAATCTCCCCATCTCAAGATCCTTAATTTAATGATGCCTGCAAAGGGCCCTTTTTTTTTTTTACATAAAAAGTAATATTCATAGGTTCTAAGGATTAGGAGGTGGATATATTTGGGGGGGGGGGCGGCGGTTGGAGGGTCATTTTCAGCCTGCTAAAGTATTCTATTAATTTGCAGGAACATCGTTTGGAAACATTGCATCCTATTGTTTTTTGTAAAGAATTAAACTTTCTAACTTTTGAAGATCTGTCTAACTTCCTGGAGGCCAAGGGATAGATTGGAGTCTAAGCAGGGGATGAACCAAGACTGTCCTTTGAATCTATTACAAAACAAAACTTCTCCAAGAGGTTGATAAAAAAGCAGATCTTTCCCATCCATCCCAACCACTTTTGAGAGTTGTCAGAATCCACCACCACACTCGGTGAGCATTTTGAATGCACAGGTGGGCAGCAGCCCTCACAAGATGATCACAAGAAGAAGTCTCATCACCTCCCAAGGAAGCTGGCACACACCTCTTGCTCCACTGAAATCGGGTGGAAAAGCAATCTGGGAAAGTGGAGACGAAGAGCCAAAAGAGCAGAGACGTAAGCAGCTGTGTTCTAGCTTGGAAGGAAGTTGGACACCCACACAACTCCGCAAAGGAAGCAGGAGCCCTAGAGAGCAGGTCTCTCCCTTTCTCTGCTATCTGCACTTAGGCCTCCTCCATCTGTACCACCGGAAAATTTCCCATAGTCAACACCCCTTGGGACAGAACTGCCTCCTTAGAGAATGCAGGGAAGGGAGAAAGTGTGATTTCTCTCTAGCTCTGACTTCTTATTTTATTTCTGAGCTCTTTTGGATTCCTGTGTGTGTGTGTTTTTTTAATTTTTATTTTAAAAATAACTTTTATTTTGAAATACTTTCAAACTTACAGGACACTTAGAAAAATAATACAAATCCCATCAGAGAACTCCAACATAGTCCTACCCCCCATTCCAAATACCCAAATCCACCAATTTTAACATTTTGCCGCATTTCTCATATCATTCTATGTATGTATGTATGTATGTATGTATGTATCTATCTATCTATCTATCTATCTATCTATCTATCCATCCATCCATCCATCCATCCATCCAATCACCCTCCTATTTAGTAGTCTATTTAGCAGTCCATTTTATGACCACTGGAGTGTAGATTGTATATATCATGCTCCTTGAACACGTCATACTGCCATTTATATTTCCTAAGAACACAGATATTCACTTATGTAACCATCTTAACTGCTGTTACCAAGTTTAAAAAATTAACATTGATATCTACTTACAGGCTATATTCAATTTTTTCATGTGTCCTAATAATGTCCCCTTGAGCCTTTTCTCCTCCCTTGCTAAATCCCAATCAGAATCACGTATTCCTTTAATTGTCATTGTCTCTTTAGTTGTTCTTTCTTTTTTAAAAAATTGTCAGAGCATATATATGACATAAATGTTCCCATCTCAGTAATTCCCAAGCATACCATTCAATGGGAATAATTATATTCATAATATTGTGTTACCCTCACCAACTTCCATTACTAAAACTTTCCCATCTCCCCAGACAGAAACATTGCACCCATTATGCATTAACTCTCCATTATCCCTGCTCCATGTGCCTGGAAACCTATACTCTAATTTCTCTCTCTATGAGCTTTCATATTCTCCAATATTTTCTTTGTAGTTCCCATGGGGTTTAAATTTAGTGTCCTAAATCTATAGAAATCTCCTTCACTTTGATACCAGCAGAACTTCAATTGCATACACAAACTATGTTCTTATAAGCCTTTATCTCCCCTCCTTTATAGAGTTCTTGTTGCAAAATACATATTTATACATTATGAGTCCAAACCCACTGATTTATCTTTACATTTTATGCATTTGCCTGTTAGATCCTATAGAAAGTAAAAGGTGTAGTTGCAAACCAAAATCACAATATTACTGGCATTTATATTTACCCATGTTTTTACACTCAGTAGAGATTTTTATTTCTTCATGAAGCTTTGATCCATTTTCTGTCATCCTTTCCTTTCCACCTACAGAACCTTCCTTAACATCTCTTATAGGGCTGGTCTAATCATGATAAACTCCCTCAGGTTTTGCTCACCTAGGAATGTCTTAAACTGTACCTCATTTTTGAAAGGCAATGTTGCTGGATATAGAATACATGGTTGGAATTTTTTTGCTTTCAGTGCTTTAAATATGTCAATCACATTACCTTCTTACCTCCATGCCTTCCAATGAGAAATTGGCACTTAATCTTTTTGAGGCTTCTTTGTATGTCATATCTTGCTTCTCTCTTGAGGCTTTTGGAAATCTCCCTTTATATCTGACATTCAACAGTTTGATTATAATATGCCTAATATGCCATGATGTGGGTCTATTTATGTTTTTCCTGTTTGGAGTTTGTTGTGTGTCTTGGTTGTATATATTCATTTGGGAAGTTTTCAGCCATTATTTCTTTGAGTATTATTTGTGTCCCTTTCTCTCTTTTTTCTCCTTCTAGGACTCACACAATGTGTATATTGGTATGTTTATGGTATCCAACAGGTTCCTTAAGCTCTGTTCACTTTTTTTCATTGTTTCTTCTTTCTGATCCTCAGAATGAATGATTTTAATTGTCTTAGCTTCAAGTTGTCTGATTCTTCTGCCAGTTAATATCTGCCGTTGAACCACTCTAAGGAATTTTTAATTTCTGTTCTCCTGTTTTGTTTGTTTCCTTTTCATACTATCCACCCTTTATTGATATTCTTTTTGTGTTCATCTATTATTTTTCTGATTTCCTTTAGCTCTTTATCCATGTTTCCCTTTAGCACTTTGATCACATTTTGGACTATTTTTTACAGTCATTATCTGGTATGTCTCAGGTCTGGTCTTCCTCATTGATAGTTTCTAATGCTTTAATAGTCTCTATTGCCTGGTTCATTGCTTCCTGCTTCCTTGACTAGTAACATTTTGTTGAAAGCTGATATTTTGATATTTTAACATGTTATCTCTGGAATTTGGACTATGAACTGCCTGTTCTTTAAGCTTGTATCCAGCTAGTGTTATGAAAGACGAAAGTGCTTTCCTTGAATGCCAGAAACTCACACACACACACAAAAAAAAAAGAAAGAAAAAAGAAAAAAGGAAAAAGAAAAAAAAACCCACCTCAAGTGTTTACAGATTGAATTGTGCCAGTGTTACAGGGCTTATCCATATATAGATTTTCTCTGTTATCTCTGGAAAAGTTCCAGAATCTACATTGGGAGTGTGGGCAGGCTTTGCACAGATCCAATGAGGAGTGGGGGAGGGGCAAGCCAGGGTGTCAAAAGATCTTAGAACTTATTTATTTATTTATTTGTAAGGTATCTGGATCGGGGATTGAACCCAGGATCTCATATGTGGGAAGCCAGCGTTCAACTACTGCGCCACATTAGCTTCTCTGAGTTGGTTTTTTTGTTTGTTTGCTTGTTGTTTGTTTGTTTTGCTTGTTTGTTTTCAGGAGGCACCAGGACTGAACCCAGGACCTCCCATGGGGGAAGCAAGTTCTCAACAGCTCTAGCCACATCCTCTCCCGAGATCTTAGACCTTTTGAGTGGCCTTTCTCTTAATTTGACTCTTGCCATGTTACTGTAGTCCTTTAACTGTTTTCTGAAGCTTTGAAAAAGATGTTTCTGCTGGTTCTTGATAGTTGTTCAAAAATTCTGTCTGCACTAAAGCATTTTTTTAAATTAGGGAAGTTATAAGTTTATAAACCAATCATTCATAAAATACAGGATTCCCATATACCATCCTATCACCAACACCTTTCATGGATGATAATTTTTTAAATAAATGCACTATTTTTTAACATTCCCCACCATACATTTCCAAATTTTACAATCAGCCTAAATAGAAATTCTGTACAAGATAAGCATTAACTCCCCAATCTCTAACTTCCATCTATCTCCCAGTAACCTATATTCTAGCTTCTAACTCTGAGTTTGCTTATTATAATTCATTCATAACAAATTATATTACATACAATATTTGTCCTTTTGTGTCTGGCTTATTTCGCTCAACATAATGTCCTCAAATTTCATCCAAGTTGTCACACACAGCAGGACTTCATACCTCTTTTTCAAGAGTTTTGCTATTCGGGGCCACTTATCCTTCCATATAGATTTGATATTTGGCTTTTCCATTTCTGCAAAGATTGATTGGAGTTGTGTTGAATATGTAAATCACTTTGGCTAGAATTGACATCTTAATATTTATTCTTCCAATCTGTGCATATGGAATGTCTTTCCATTTTTTTAAATCTTCTTTGGTTGCTTTTAGCAATGTTTTCTGGTTTTCTATGTGTACATCCTTTACATCTTTGGTTGGAATTATCCTAGATAGTTGATTCTTTTAATGGCTATTGGTTATGGAATTTTTTCTCGATTTCTTTTTAAAGTTGTTCATTGCTACTATGTAGAAACACTACTGATTTTTAGTTGTTGATTTGTACCCTCCCACTTGGTTGAGTTCATTTATTAGCTCTAAGTGCTTTGTTGTGGATTTTTCAGGATTTTCTGTATATGGGATCATGTCATCTACATATAGGGAAAGTTGTACTTCTTCCTTTCCAATTTGGATGCCTGTTAAGTCTTCTTGCCTAGTTATTCTGGCAAGAACTTCCAGTACTGTGTTGAATAAGAGTGCTGACAGTGAGCACCCTTGTCTTGTTCTAGATCTTAGAGGGAAAGCTTTCAATCTTTCACCATTAAGTATGATGCTAGCTGTGGATTTTTCATATATGACCTTTTTCATGTTGAGGAAGTTCCCTTATATTCCTTGCAAAGTGTTTTTTTCAAGAAGGGGTCCTATATTTTGTTAAATGCCTTTTCTGCATCAATAAAGATGATAATGTATTTTCCTTCATTCTGTTAATGTGGTATATTACATTATTACTTTTCTTATGTTGAACCACTCTTGTATAGCTTAGATAAATCCTACTTGATCTTGACGTATAATTCTGTTCATGTGCTGTTGGATTTGTTTTGCTAGTATTTTTTTTTTAGGATTTTTGCATTTATATCCATAAGTGATATTGGTCTGTAATTTTCTTTTATTGTGGTATCTTTATCTGGTTTTATTATGAGGTGGGTGTTGGCCTTGTAGAATGAATTAGGTAGTGTTCCCTCCTCATTAATGTTTTGAAAGAGTGTGAACAGGATTGGTATTAATTCTTCTTGGAATGATTATTAGAATTCACCTGTGAAGACTGATGGTCCTGGACTTTTGTTTCATGAAGGTTGTTGTTTTTTTTTTAATACACTTCTTAATTTTTATTTTTTAAAGATACTTCGATTATATAAATGTTATATAAAAAGATATAGAGGATTCCCATGTGCCCCACTCCCTACCCCTCCCACATTTTCCCACATTAACAACATCCTTCATTAGTGTGGTACAGTTGTTACAATTGATGAACACATTTTGGAGCATTGCCACTAAGTGTGGATTATAGTTTTCATTGTAGTTTACACTCTGTCCTGCACAATTTGTAAGTTATGACAAGATATATAATGGGCTGTATCTGTCATTGCAATGTCATTCAGGACAATTCCCAAGTCCCAAAAATGTCCCCATATAACACCTGTTTTGACTGATTGACTTTCTCTACTTGTAATTGTTCCATTGAGGTCTTCTATTTCTTCTAGAGTCAGTGTAGGTTGTTTGTGTGTTTCTGGGAATTTCTCCATTTCATTTGAGTGCTTTTTTCTTTTTTTAATGTAAGTGTTTAGGGCTATAAATTTCTGTCAAAGCACTGCCTTCTTCTCTGCATCCCATAAGTTTTGATATGTTGTGTTCTCATTTTCATTTGTCTCAATATATTTACTGATTACCCTTGTGATTTATTTTTTGACCCACTGATTGTTTAAGAATGTGTTGTTTAACTTCCATATATGTGTGAATTTTCCCTTTTTCTGTCTGTGATTGATTTCCAGCTTCATTCTATTATGGTCAGAGAAAGTGATTTGTATAATTTCAGTCTTTTCAAATATATTGAGACTTGTTTTGTCACACAGTGTGTGGTCTATCCTGGTGATTAATCCACAAGCACTTGAGAAGAAGGTATATCCTTCTGTTTCAGGGTGTAATGTTCTGTATATGTCTATTAGGACTAGATCATTTATCATATTATTCAAGTTCTCTGTTTCCTTATTGATCTTCTGTCTAGATGTTCTATCTATTGAAGAATGTCTTGAAGCCTCCAACTATTATTTAGAGACATCTATCTCCCCCTTTAGTTTTGCCAGCGTTTGCCTCATGTGTTTTGGGGCACACTGGTTAGGTGCATAAACATTTATGATTGTTACTTCTTCTTGGTGGATTTCCCCTTTTATTAATATATAGTGTCCTCTTTGTCTCTTATGACAGTTTTGCATTTGAGGTCTATTGTGTCTGACATTAGTATAGAAACCCCAGCTCTCTTTTGGTTATCATTTGCATGGAATATATTTTTCCAACCTTTCCCTTACAACCTATTTGTGTCTTTGGGTCTAAAGTGATTCTCTTGTAAACAGCATATAAATGGATCAGGCATTTTTAATCCATTCTGAGGGGTGGTAGAGGTCAGCCAGTGCGCCATGAGATCATCCCACTTCTGAGTGGCCTTTTTCTTGATTCGGCTCTTGCCATGTTACTGCAGTCCTTTACTTTCTGAAGCTTTGAGAAAGATGTTTTTACCTGTTCTTCTGGTTGTTCCAAGTTTCTGTCTGCACTAAACCTTTTTTGGTGAGTGTGGGCAGGCTTTGCACAGATCCAATCCTAGGGTGGAAAATTCAAAAGATGGTTTTGAAACTCAAAGTCCAAAGTCCAAAGTCAAGGCATCAGCAGAGTGATGCTTTCTTCCTGAAGACTTTGGCGTTCTGAGTCTAACTGCTAGTAAGCCTTCTAGTTCTTTGGCTTGTAGTTCATGGCCTTTGTCACATGGCCATGTTGTCTCTTTTCCTTTCCAGGTTCTATTCACTTCCTGGATTCTGGGGATTTGGGGGTTTTATTAATGTTTCTGCTCTCTTTTCTAAGTCAGTCAGAATTCTGTCTACCATTGGGCAACTGGCAAATGAGACCAGCAAAGACTGTGCTGGGGAGAGCCACGGCATGCTTGGTGGAGAGGAGATGGGGACATGTGTGAGAAGAGCCTCTACAGCCCTGGCCTGTGCAGTATCTGCATCCACTGCATAGTTATCTTAACCCCTGTCTGTAAGTGCCAACACAGTCATGGGCCCTTTTCAGAAAAGCAATAGAGGTGGTCATTCTTGGCTCTGTTCCACCCAGCACTGGTTCATTCACCTCCCCTGCAGCCAACAGCTACACCAGGGGTCTAACTGGCAAGGGACCCATGTCCCTGCTTTGTTTCAGTGCCCAGCTTTACTATTAGTTGACGTCAACCTTCTACTGACCCAGACTACACCATGCTCTTGGGTGAAAAAGGGCTCAGAACCTAGACTACAGCACCACCCTTCCACTCCCTTGACCTGACCCTACTCCTCAATCAACTCCGAGGAGAGCTGGTTCAAATATATAGGATCCATAGATTGTGATGATTCCTTCCCTCTGTCTCCTGAATAATTCCAAAGGAGCTAAGTTAGTGCCACCATTTCTCACCTAGACTTCTGTGCTTGCTTCCAGCCTTCCTCCTTTCAAAGCTGGTACCTGCCTACATCTCTCTCCTATGTTGATGGGCCCTATCACCACTGCATCCCTGGTAAAGAGAAGAGTCTAAAGTAGTAGTTGTGTGATGGATGAATGAATGAATGAATGAATGGTTAGATTCTTTCCCCCTGATTGCTTGTAAGTGACATGACAGTAAATGGGATGTGGACTACAGCCCAACAGGTGAGATTTCTAAATTAATGCTTTTCACCCTAATACTTATTTCTCCATTCCCTCTCTCATACCTCTGTAGCACTTTGGTACTTGCTTCTCTTTGTGGTGACACACAACATATCATATTGGTTAAGACCTGTGCAGTTCAATTCCTCTGCATTTTCAAAGGCAAAAGGTACTTCTTAAAGATAGCAATTTTTGTATGACCTTTTTCTCAGGGGTTACAGATGTATTGCAAAATTTTCATACCATCTCTCTCTCTTGGCTCAAAAAGCCAAGAAATAAACTATTATGCTTTCACAGAAAGTTAACAATATGTTAAATATATGCATCTATTTGCCTTACAATGATCGCAGTTCTCCCTGTGGATCTCTCTTGTGAATCCCATTATTTTATAAACACTTTCATTCCAGGAGATAAGCATTTCCTTATCCACGGGGGTCAGGGGGAGGGCTCTTGATTGTCACCCAGAATCCATTTTTATCATTGCTCTTAATCACAGAATCCTGGAATTGTAGCTGAGAAGAGAGCCATTAAAATTAAAAACTATATTGTCCACCTTTCCTTGGGTTAGCTGTGCCCCTAGAACTAAGTTCTGGCTAATGGGATCTGTGCAGTTCTTAAGGATACTCCCTCCCCTTTCCTTCCCCTTCTTCCTTCTTTCTCTCTGGAATGTGGACATTGTGGATGTAGTGAGATCAGCCATGTTGGATCAAAAATTCACATTGAGACATGATTCTCTGACTCTAGGCCACCATGAGACTTTGAATTATCTACTTCTTTAACTGTAAACTGAAAGTTCTATCTTGCTTAAGTCATCAACTTTTTTTGTCACAAATGAACCCAATTTTACCTAATATACTCTGACATTTTGCACAAGTTCTGGTATGGGTTGGTGTCCAATGTTGCTGGCTGGCTGGCATGCCTCACTGGCCAGAATGCTGTAGAAGGCAGCTGATGCTCTTGCCCAGTCCCTTGTGTCTGCCATTTCCACTTTTTTTCTGAGAAATCATTCCTCCAGCCCTTTCGCCACTGTTAAGTGTGAACTCAAATGTTTTGACTCGACCATGTCTGTCCAACACTGGTTGCAGCTCCTCCCCTCCACTCTTGAGTGAGCAAAGACCCAAGTGGTTAGGCACAAAGCATGGGCCAAGACCACATGTCAGAATGGACCCAAACATCCCTTGCACAGAGGTGGAGAACTGGGCTCAGAACAGACTCCTGCCAAGGGTCTGGAGCCTGAGGGATGCTTACCTAATATCAGCCTGCAAAATACCTGAGCTATTATTCCCTCTCTCTAAAGCAATCATTTAATTTAATCAGGAGGGGGTCGGAAGGCAGAGGAAGAAAAATCCTACTCTCTCTTGCTTTTCAGATCAGATGTCAAACCAGTTCAAGAGCACACACATCCCAAAAGTATTTCTGCTTTTCCCCCCAAAACTTTTCAAGCATGTCCACAGGGGCAGCCTCTCAGATTGTGGCCTAGGGGATGTTGCATCACAGGGCAAAATGCAAAATGTTTGGGCTTGCCGCCTTCCCCTTTCTTTTATCAGTTTCCTTTGATCATATTTTAAAATGTCTGAGCTCCTTCCTGCTTCTGGTAAGTGCAGTTCCATCTATAAATGACCCCAGCAGAACTCTAGATTGATTTAACCTCCCTTATCTGTGTGATTAGCACAGCCACAGAGCAGATACTTGGTGCTTATCAGCCCATTAAAGAGTCAAAGAATGCTGTTACCAGTTTTTTATCTCTAAAATGCACACAAAGCCCTGCTGATTATTCTATTAATTTGTTAATGAACCTGTCCAGTAGATAGATTCTCTATTCCTTTGGAAGGCAGGGTGGGGAATTGAGCATTGAAAGGGGTGTGAGCCCTAAGAGCTAAAGCTTGAAACTTTAGAAGTGCTCTGAAAGCTGAGACACTGGAGCTGGTATTTACTTTGAGTCTTTATTCTCTTTTAATCTGCCAAGGAAATAGCAGGCACACTGAGAGACAAAGAAATTAGACTGGGAAAAATTCAGTGTGTAATACAAGCAGACCCAGACCCAAGTACACTGGGACATAGATGCCAGGCACGGAAATTTTGAATACTTTAGCACATATGTCAGGTATTCTTGGGGCTAAGTCCTCTCTCAGCTTTTTGCAATTGGCACGTGGAAGGCAATTCTAAGAATAAAGGATCTTCGGGGAAATGCTTTTTGTTTTTCTTGAATATATCATGTTGTGTTTAAGACTATTATGAATGTATGTTTTTTATCTTCCAGAAATGCAGAAAATTCCATGAGGGCCAACACCTGTCTACGTGTATTTCAAATATGAAAGGGGTGTTGTATCAATAGAGTTATCCTAACTCTAAAATAGAGCTCTATGCATTGGAAATTTGCTGGTTCTCCAAGGAGTTCACCGTCTACTAAAGTTCTTCAGTTTTCCAAGCTCTTTTGGCAGAAAGATGGTTTCAAGATGGCATCTGTGGCCAAGGAATCCTGGACCATCCCAATGGATACAGAACTAACCGAGGCCTTAGATTAGCCAATGATGAGTGTAGGAAGGGAAGAGATGAGCCATTGTTGTGCCCAATTTCGGATCCCCAGATGCACGGATGAGACCACATTGACAATGCAACAGCAAAAGGGAGCTTTATTACTAACTCGAGTTAGGGTCCAGGCCTCCCGATTGTGGGCAATGCCATGGACCCTGACCCAAGGCAGTTACAGGATTTATAAGCATCACCAGGGGTATGGGAAGTGCCCATGAGGTCACATCTGATAAGAGAAGCCCCTCAGGGCGGGGTGGAAGGTAGCAGAGTTATCTATCAGGAGTCTTACATTCCTGAGGGAAGGGCCCTAGGGGTTATCAGGAGTCTTACATTCCGGAGGGGGAAGGCCTTAGGGGTTAACTAAAATCTAACACCATGAGCAGTTGACATTTGATCGTTGCCCGTTACTACTGTCTGTTAAATAACTGAAATGGAAATGGGAAATAGGTGATGAAAGGAATGATTGCAATCAAAATCAGAGTACAACCTCAGAAGAGAGCCAAGATTGCATTCAGGATATTGCTTTCCTGAATTTTTTTTTTCTGGTGTAGTAGATGCTGCCATGTGCTACCCAGACCCCCCTTCTGGACAAGGACCCTCACTGCCAGATGCCAGGACTGTGCCTGTGGAAGTTTCACAGCTGGCTCCCCACCTGGCACCACCCTCAGGGGAAGGGAGCAGCCTCGCTCAAGATTACTGATTCACAGAGGTAGCCCATGCCCATGGAACAGGCTGTGATCAACATTATGGAATGCAAAGATCTGTCTCCCTCTCCTCATCTGGGGGCAACTCTGAAGGGCCTTATTAGGGCTTCAGAGCTCCCCCCAGGACTTGTGAGGCCTTGGATACAAGTGCTACAATATGTGTCCTTTCTTTTGCCCAATCCTGATTCCCTTACTCGTTATATGCATTATTCAGTAACTTTCTGCACAAATTCTCCACTTAAAGGCTTTCCCACCAACCCTAACCTAAGATATCTGGAAGTAAGAATGATCTGTGCATAAAAACAACTGGTTAAAGATTCACAGGAAGGAAACTAGGTTAATTTTCTAAATTGCTAGGACCTTGGTATGGTATACATAGTGCTGTAGATTGATCATTATTTGAACATCCTAATTCAAATTTCTGTTTATTTAATCAAAGTCTGCATGTTTGGGAATTCTCAGTGGGCTTAAAATTTTCTCTGGTGCCATGCTATCTAACAAAGAGCAATGACTTTGATTAGCATTTATTTATTCTTTAGGTTCACAAGAAAAAATGAATTTTGTGTCTACCAAGTGAAGTCATACTCCCTGATCTCAAGGAACTCCAAGTCTCGTAAGTAAGCAGACACAAATGACTTGCTTGTCATTATGAAATGGTATACATTTGGAAAGCTAGTAAATGTGAGAAATGATAGAACCTAGAATAAAAAAGGTGTTCATTGTCTGTCCAACTAGAACAAGTTGATATTACAGTGAACACATTAAGGATGTCTAATTTTTCAGTTCCCTAAGTCAACTGTACTGATACTACATTGAAGAACATGTTTTAAAGGTGTAAGTGTAAAAATCCAGGTGGTTTAATTCACTGGCAGGCTAATATAAGACCAAAGGGCGTAACAATCCTCTGCTCTGTACCAGTTAGACAGAGCTCTGTCTTCATGCTGTTCTAGATGCTAGCATTAGAATGGAAGACAGTCAGAGGAGAATGCCCAGAATGGTAAAAGATGTGGAAACTCACTTATCTGAGAACAATTCTGAAGTCTCATCTCTTCACTACTCCCTTTTCATAACCTACAATTTAAGCCAAAGACTCTTTCACAGTTATCTCACACTACTTTAATGGGTTGGCATATCTGGTCCCTATAGTCTTTCCTGTTCCCTGCATCTGAAATAATCCTGCTCACTCTTCAAAGAACTTGAAAGTCACCCTCAGTGAAGCCAACTCCCCACAGCTGTTCCTTCTTCCCCATTTTCACCTCTATCACAACACTCATCACAACCTTTTTTTCCTCTCACATTGATCATCTACAGGAGGACTGCCAGAGTATTGTACTTCATAGTGTCTGATACATGGAAAGTGTTCAATAGCTATCTGATAAATGAATGGAATTGTGAATAAATAATAGATGAACAAATGAACAATTTCAAAATGCAAGAGGAGGCAGCTTGGGAGGGAGCAGACATGTAAGAGATGGAAGTGTTTCCAAATAATTAAAGAGTTATTAAAGTATCCTTGTACACAATAAAGAAATACGGAGTGGATCATAGTTTAATGGAGTGAATCTGTAATTAACTTAATAACTGTAACCAAAAGTTTCTGATTAATGAACTCATGACAATCTGGAAGGAAGTCTCTAGTGATACTTTTTGGACTCTGTCTTTAGCCTTGTCCTATTCAATATTTGTATCAATGTCTTGAATAATGATACAAAACACAAACTTGTCAAAATTTATGGATGACATGAAGCCAGGTAGAATAGTAAATAAGTTGGAAGACAAAAACAGGATGCAAAAATATCTCAAGAGGCTAAAATTATGAGCTGGATTTACCAAGTTGACATTAAAGAGAACGAAATAGAAAGTCATGCAATCAGATCCCCAAACAACTGTAAAACGTAAGATGAGAAAGATGTAGCTAAGCAGCAGCGTTTGTAAACGTCCACAGGGAATTTGTTTGAGTGTAGGTTCATAATGAGTTCACATCGTGAATTGACTAAAAACTAAAATTAATGCAAACTTAGGAAACATGATTGGTAGTAGAGTATCTGGACATTTTTTTAGAAGGATGCAGGTAAACCACTGCAGGTTTTGTTCAGAAAGGAGCAAGCAAATTTAGCAGAAGTTCATCAAAATATGTTATGTAAGGAAATGAGAGTCCAGGGGCCGGCTGTATAGCCCAGTTGGTAGGG
>PVKH010018196.1:0-15200 GCA_004027955.1 Chaetophractus vellerosus | reverse complement strand
AACTCTTGGCTCTCTGAGGAAAGGTGAACTCTTACTTGTCCTTAGGACCTGGTACATTGTAGAAGTTCCATGACTTTGTTGAACTGCAAAGAACATCCTACCAGATAATCAGGCCAAGCTAAATTAACAAAGCCAATGAGAGAGCTTAAGTACTATTAACCATGTCACACCTGGCAAGTTAAAAATCGCTAATGACTTCTTCATGATTATTCTTTGGAGGTTTTATACCTGCTTTGCCCCCTTATCTTGTTAATATCTTTTACCCATCCCAAGTGATAGTATTCCTTAAATTCCTTCAGCTGTGTGAACACCTTGATAAGTTCACACTCACTTTACACAATGATATAAGTGGTAACAACCCAAATATCACACACCATGTAAAAGATTCTTCTGTGCATCCAGTTGTTAAATCTTTTGTGCTCTGTGTATGCCCGTGCCAGTCTGCACATACAGATTATTTGCTCGTGGAGTTAGTGACTGTAACATTTTTTATTAACCTCTCTGTACACTTCACAAGCACTTACTCTGGGCCATGTTCAGATCATGAAGATGACCTAAATCACTGAAAATTTGCTGGATATCTGTTGACATGGATTTTACCAGTGTGGAATAATTCCATGTTCCTCAAGTTCAAGGAGAGTCGAAATAGAGCATTTTCTGTTGTTTTGTTTGTTTCCATCACAGATATAAATGGACACTAAATTACAAAAAAAAAATCTGCTTGGGACTACTTTTGACTACATGCTAACATTATCATATTCATAGGCACACATTCAATTCTTTAGTACCAGATTAGCAATTCTTTTAAAGTCTGCTCTGCCAATGTTTTACATTTGAAATAAGTGAAATGATGTACATCTATTTCCTAAACTTTAATGACACATGGCAATTTTCTAAAAACCTTTATTTCTCCCAATTATCTTCTAGAGGAGATATAACTTCTGCAGTTTGCTTAATTCAAGTTAGAGACAACTTGACATTTCATTCACTATTTGCCCTCTTCCAAGATGAAGCCAGGCATTTGCATGAAGTAGAGAAGGCCTCTCTGGTTGTTTCATTTTCCAATGAATATGGGCGCACATTAATTACTTGGTTCATGAAAAAAAAACCCTCAGAGTATATGTAATTTAGAACTTAGAGTCACTGGTGCAAATCTCACAGGTAATTTAGAATTCTGATCTATAAAAGAGCATATTTATTTGATAGACTGATAGACATATATATGACCAACTTGTAAACTAGTTCTTCCCATCTTGCATATCCTAATGGGAATGTTGGGAGATAGTTGCTACTAACATGCCAGCTCTGTGCCTGGAGGGATGTTGTCCATACATCCAATTATCCATCTATCCAAACATTCTTTTTATTCTAAAACTACTTATTGACACCCTAATTATGTTTCATGCATAAAAGGTATTATGGAAGAATAGTTTAAGAAGAAAGCAAACCTAAAAATATGTTTGCTTTGATAAAAATATGATATTCATTGAAACTTATAAATCAAATACTATTCATATTTTTAACAATAGGCATTTATTCAGCATTACACCAAAAATTAGGGAATACCTCCTGTGTTTCAGGTGCTGCATTAAGCATTGACATCCTGCCCTTTCTGTTTTAGGATGGTAGCACAGTGGAAGTAGTCTTTACCTAAATTGGGTTGTGGGATGAGGAGTTTATAGAGGTGATTGATGTTAGAAAAAATCTTTTGGGAAAAAATATTTTAGGGGCTTAGAAAAATGAAGCCTGGGAACTATGTAATGGGAGGGAGAGTAGGTAAAATGAGTATACTTACAGAGAGAAAGTGAGCCATAGGGGGGATAAAAAGTTATTTATCTACAATTTTGCCAAGGGCCACCCAGTCATGCTTATTTGGAAAGGAACATTTTCTGAAAATGTGCTGTGATAAACAAACCGGACATTTTATTTAGATGCTGCTGATGACTACCGTAACAATTGGATCTTTTATATTATTGGGACACAATTATCAGTGATTTCATTTTGGAACATATTTTTCCTTCCTGACAGGTTGCCATGGCTTCTATAGTAAATTAATATGAATTTAATATCTGGAGCCCTTAAGCAGTGTCTATTACAAAGAAGGGACCTGAGTTGGAGCATATGCCTATTGGAAATGTGGCTGAATTTTCACTATGTCCACACAGCCACAACCAACTGTTTTTTCTTTAAAATGTCTTGTCAGTGGGGAGGAGGGAAGAACCACCGATTAAGGTCAAATTGCTATTTCTTTCATGATAGATATGTATCAAGGAAATTATCTTGCTTGCTATCTACCTTTGTAATTTCAAAAATCACGAATTTTAAACTTTTAATTTTTCATCTATCTTATGGAGTCTTAATTAGATGATTTTGCAAGAATTCTTTATAGTATGAATATATGTATGAGGAATGGGGCCTAGTCACATCTCCAGCAACTCATCCAATGAAATGTGTAAATCTAAGGCCCTAGGGTAGACAGTTTTCTCAAGAAACCATTTTGGGAAAGAAGTATTGTCTTGGAAATCAGCCCACAATCTACCTCTTTCTAGGATAAAAGACCATTGACAAATGATTTTGACACTGTCTTCTATCATCTTCTCTAACTTACTTCACAAGGTTATAAGTGTCCGTTGAAGTCTCTGTTGTGATCTTATTTTATTTTATTTTTGTTTGTTTGTTTGGACTCTTTTCTCCTCAGGTCAATGTCATTTGTCATTAATTATCAGTTTGGTTGTTAGACAATTATATTTTCAGCTGCAGCCCACAAGTATTTGATTGTACACCCTTTAGCCTTGGTGAAATGCTTAAGTTTCAGGCACATGGGTATGGTATTTTTATCGCATATATTCCCTTCCTGGATTTTCATTTCAATAGGTTTATTTTAAACTGAAATCATCCTGGTTATGAGTGATATTAAATTTTCTTTTTTTCCTTTGTAATTTCCAAATATTAAAAATGTTATTTTAATTTCTCAAATATGTAAAAAGTATACTGAAGATATTAACTTGTATCATTTTGGAGTGTGATAATATTCTGAGGCATTAGGTTAGTAGCAAAGTCTTAAATAATATTACTTATTAAGGTGGGTACAGATAACCTGAAAGAGTTAAGTCATTCCCTAGAATGAGTGTTTTGTTTACAGAGGTTATATTAGCCTTTTATCTTATGAATATCACAGACAACCTTATGTGACAAAATTAAGGAATATTCTCCATTCTAGGGATAACAGATCTTGCTAAAAGTTTAAGTGACTTGATGCATGATACAAATCAAGTCAACAAGGGAGCAGAGAATAAATTCCAAGACCCCTGAACATGTAGCAAGAGCTTCCTCCATGTGATTGTGGTTTCTCATGTCCTCTGTGCTCTGGGTACAAATCCTTGGGAACCGTGGCCTAGCTCTTTCTTTTGTGCTCTGCCATGACATTGCATGATCAAGGGGGTGGATGACTGAGTGCTGCTGCACAGCCAGCCTGCTTTCTTCCTTCACCTCTCTGCTAAATGGATGCGATCAAAATGTGCCTGGGACACAAGAAACTAAATAATGGTGCTGCGTTCCATCGTGGAGCTCAGTAATATTTACTGAGCTCAACAGCTTCATTTTCTTCAGTCCCTGCTGCATTAATGGCTGGCTTCAGGGTGGGAGGTGAGAAGGGAGGGAATGAAGAATTGCTGAGAGGGACTCAGGCGACGCGGTTAACGGATGGCCTTATTAGAGACACTTTCCCTAGGCCTATGTGAAGCCTTTTTGTCTGAGTCTGCAAGAAGTGGGCCATTTTCGTGAGCTGTCAGACTCTGTGCCTACTTGACTTGTGGCTGTAGTTGCAGCAACCTGTTGGTTTCCCCACTGGCATTTGGTTTACTGTGATATGCTAGAGGGGCTTGGCTCTCTCCCTGGGCCTTCCCAGAGCAGGACCCGACTTCTCCACAGACCATTTATTTCTTTACTGAGCTGTAGGCTCCCCCATAACTCCTCATGTCTTATGCACAACTAGCCACAGTCAACCATATCTGAGTCTCTGTCCTTTATGTGGGGCCCAACTCTGAGCTGGTCCAATGGTCCAGGGCTTCCGGATACCTGGAGAGCAAGGGAAAAATTGCAGAGACTCAAAGCCATATACACACCAAGCAGCATCCGTGTGTAGAATAAAGAAAATACCAACTTACATATGTACTTCCACTTCTTCCCAGTGCATGTACATGTGGCTATAATGCATAAACTTCAAATTAATTTAAAACACTTCTGAATTTATAGCAACTTATGGTCACTAGTCACTTTCTCAATCAATAGATACTGAAAGTATTTCATAATATGAAGAATTTACTCCCCATCATTCCTATTTTCAGTACGTAATTTGCTGTCTTGTATAGGTTCTACCTCTCATGGATTATATGTCAGTGCCCTTTTAACATGTCAGTAGTAATGCTTTCCCCTACCCATAGCTGCTGTTTTGGGAGATTTCAATCATTGTGTTTCTACGTCTCCCAATTCCTCTGTTCAAGAGCTTGTGGGTGGTCATTTCCTAGGGATATTAAATAGGCAGAATACTGAGATACTTAAGGCATTTAAGGCAAAAGGAAACCTGCAGACTGTTACAAGTCTCTGTGCTCTGGGTCATTAGCATGAGGCTCCCTTATCCCATCACTTCTGCTGGTTAAAATTTTTTTTTTTTAAGTTTAAAAATGTTTTGTTCCATTCTTAACCACTCCTCACACCCCTGGCCTCAAAATCCCTAGGTACTAGCTGGGTAAAACAGATTAAGAATTTTCCGTTTGGTTTTTATACACCTAGGAGGCCTGAACTTGTTGATGATTCTGTTAGTACCTTTTAAGCCTTCCAATTTCAGTTTCTTTTTTCAGTCTGGCCATTCTTGGCATTGATATCAAGCCAGGGTACTCCCACAGAATCATTTTTGTTAAAATCTTCATAAAATGTCACTAATAACAAACTGATATTGAGCTCAATCATTCAGAGCAATGAATAATAAATAATAGCCAGATCAATGGTATTATTAATTATGGTTATTTCCTTTAAACACACTTGAGTACTCATTGGTTGGGGTTCAAAATAATTAACCTTTCTGCTGAGAAAGCACACTAGGGCTGATTTCCTCTGTTATGTTTGTTATGTCAGTCTTCTGTCTTTTCAGTTTCATGGGGTAATTTTTTATTGTTCTTATAGAAAGAAATGTTATTTCTTTTCTTTTTTTTTTTTTTCTTAAAGATTTATTTATTTTATTACATATCTCCCCTTCCCCCCCGTTGCGGTGACGCGCCGCCGAGACTTGGTCACTGCGCAGGCGCGGCTTTTCCCCGCTTGTGGGCAGCTTCTGCTTCTATTCACGGCTGGCTCCAGTTCGCGGGTGGCTGGCTGCGTTCCATTCACAGGCGACCTGCCCTGCCCGTGGCGGCTTTTGCCCTGTCCGTGGCAGCTTTTTGCCCTGCCCACGGCGGCTCTGGCCCGCCCATGGCGGCTTGCCATTCTCAATGGCGGTCTGCCCGCTAGGAGAGGTCCCCGGGAACCAAACCAGGGCCTCCCATGTGGTTTCCCAGCGCGCTCTTTATCCACTGAGCTATCTAGCTGGGCCCAATGTTATTTCTATATATACATTTTATCTTCTACAGAGTAGTGTTAGGGGGAAAACCAAAACTCTTTTCTATTTATTTTTCATGGTTAGGTATATTTATGACCCTAACTTTAAATAAAATTCCTGGACATTTTGCTATTGACCCTTTTTTTCTCACAAAAGAACTAGTTTCTATCTAGTACATTTATTTAAAACTTGACTTGTATAGCTGCTTTTTATTTTAAAATTTTATTTTTATATCAATGTTCCAACTTACTTAACAGAAGATAATAATTACAATATTGGTCAGTGGTTACTTCCTCCTCCCCCCCCCCCATTTTTGTTCATTCCTCAATCTTAAGGTATTTTGGACAAAGTCCTCTCTGACTGGTTCAGATATAGCATTTCAAAATTGAAAATTGTTGTTATTTACTTCTTTTGTAGATATGCCTGGTGATTTGAGATTTATTTATTTATTTTTTGGATGAGCATAACAAGTAAGATCAAGGTACCAAACTTCTTGGACATTTCTTCTGATGTAAACAAACATTTTAATGAACCATATGGAGAGCTCTATCCCTAAGTTTAATTATACCTGATAATTTCCCAGAATATGAATACTAATGGTCTCCATGCAGCATCAAAAATATTCAAATTTTCCTGTAATATCACCAAGTTATTTCCTAAAGTTGTAATGCATTATTCATAAAGTGATACTCTATTGCTATAATAGTTATATATAAGGTATATAAATGACTTATATGCATTTGTTGTTGTTTTATGTTCATTTAAACATAATTTTTGATAGCCAGGGATATTTTGGAAAAGCTATTTTTAAACATTCTTCTATTCTAAACTCAGAAAATGTATAAATAAATACAGAAAAGCTAACAAAGAAACAAAGTCCCTAGGTGATTGGCAGATATATACAGCATGTAAGTAGGAACTGCTCAATTTTGAAAACCTCCACAAAGATAGATTGTATCTGTTTCTGCTTCTTGTACCAAGAATGTGGCAAAGGAGGGAAAACTAAACATACCAAGAAATAAACCAGTGTCTTCAGGCAGGATCTTTTGGATTCAAATATCTTATGTGCTTAATTTAGCCAAACTTGAAAATCATTTTCATCTCTAATATAAAGAATAGAAAATAAAGTGCAATTGTGCCTTGAAATCAGTTCTCAAAATGAATAACATATTTTAATTGGTAAATAAAGAGAGAGTTTTAAGGAGCTATTTTTTTTTTTTCACTCAAAGCCGTAGATCAGTGACTGTATCATCAGAGGTTGTGAGAAGAGCACTTTAGTACATTTTTTGTACAACAATACTACTCAGGATTCATTGTGTCCTTGTGCTCTCCACTTCCCTCCTCTCTTCTCTAGAAAACTCCAGGAATTAGAACAAACCTCTTACTCCCAGGTTTTTCACTTTTGAACACATACACGTACCCTTAGAACATTTTCAGGCATATTGGAGCCAGCAGATATCAAACTGCTGGTTTCAAGTCCATGATTTATTTGCTAAAACTATGTATGATTGGGGGCAGAAAATTAGGGAGGGGAACAGAAAGAAGGTCTCTCCCTTCTGCCCCTGACCCTGCAGGGATTTCTGTTGGAAACAGAAAAGAAGAATCAGACAGAAGATTTCTTTAGCTTCCAAGAGATAGTAAGTCAATTGTTGTATTATATTTTAGGTTTCAGCATCTGCAGCAAAA
Organism: Chaetophractus vellerosus; assembly: GCA_004027955.1. Classification (NCBI taxonomy): domain Eukaryota; kingdom Metazoa; phylum Chordata; class Mammalia; order Cingulata; family Chlamyphoridae; genus Chaetophractus; species Chaetophractus vellerosus. Next base: position 7,921 of record PVKH010018196.1, on the reverse strand, counting down.
GCACAATGGACAGCTAGATGGATTTATAGATAGATACCTGGGCAAATGATGAAGAGGAATAGAACACACATTGAAGAATTGTGTCACAGGATGCCTTTTCAAAGATTATTTGGCTGCCAGAGTTGCCACGCATAAAGAAGATAAAGGAAATAGAGCCAATAAGCAGGAAAGCTATTATGGACTGCAGAATTAGTGGAATCTGGAAGAGGCAAAAAGGGGGTGGTGGACTAATCACAGAAGAATAAGAATGAAAATAAAATTTAAAAACATGAGCAAAGCTGATATACTGTGCTTTTTTTCCTCCAATGACCTCAATGAATGGAACATTTACTTCTGAGAAAAATAATTTTCAGCTATTTTTTTCTTATGTTATATGGAGAAACCAATGTACAGACAAGTTGGTGTCTTCAATTTTCTTAGCGTATCTTAAAATAATTCTGGATTTTTTACTTTCTATTATCCATAATGACATTTCCCAGGATAAGGCTGAAAGAATAAGATAAAATGATTGACAGCAGAATACTAAATGATCAGCCCCCAAACTCAGCATTTTGATTTAAGGTAAAGCAATGGATAACATCATATCATCATCTTTTCATTAATTTGTTCATTCATTCATTCATTCAGTCATTCATTTTCTTTATTAGATAAGTTGTGGGTTTACAGACCAGTCATGCCTAAAATGCAGGATTCCCATATAACATCCTATTATTACACCTTGCATTGGTATGGAACATTTCTTACAACTGGCAAAAGCACATTTTTATAATTGTACTATTAACTACATTCTGTGGTTTAACTTAGGATTCACTGTGTAGTGCTGTTCCAAGCATTAAAAAAATTATTCTGTCACCATCTATACATCCTAGAATTTCCCCTTTCAATTCCACTCAAATGTATATTTCAGCACTGTTAATTACATTCACAATGCTGTGCTACCATCGCCACCATTCATTACCAAAACATTTCCATTCTAAATAGGAACCCTGTACTTTTAAGCCTTAAGATCCCATTCCCTATCCCCACCTCATTCCTCGGTAACCTATGTTCTAGATGCTGACTCTAGGAGTGTACTTATCCTATTTCATATCAGTGAGATCATACAATATTTATCCTTTGGTGTCTGGCTTATTTCACTCAATATGATGTCTTCAGTGTTCATTAATGGTGTCACTTGTATCAGAATTTTATTCCTTTTTATGGCTGAGTAATATTCCATTCTATGGATTTACCACATTTTATTTATCCATTCATTAGCTGATGGACACTTGGGTTGCTTCCATTTTTTGGCAATTGTGAATAATGCCTATATGACCACTGGTATGAAAATATCTATTCAAGTCGCTGCTTTCAATTCTTTTGGGTGTATACACAGTAGTGATATTTCCAGGTCATATGTTAATTCTATAATTTAATTTCTGTGGAACCACCACACTGTCTTCCATAGAAATTGTACCCTCTTTTATGGCAATGAATAAGTGTTCCTATTTTTCCCCATTCTCTCCAACACTTGTAATTTTTCTTTTTCTTTTTATTGCAGCCATTCTATTAGGTGAGAAATGATATCTCATTGTAGTTTTGATTTGCATTCACCTCGTGGCTAAAGATGTTGACTATATTTCCATGTGCTTTCTGAACATTTGTATATCTTGTTTGGAGACATGTTTATTCCAGTCTTTTGCTCATTTATAGTTAGATTGTCTTTTTGTTGTTAAGTTGAAGGATTTCTTTATATGTTCTGATATTAAACCTTTATTGGTTATGTGACTTATAAATATTTTCTCCATTTGTGTAGGTTGTTGCTATACTTTCATAATAAAGTCTTTGAGGGGCAAAAAGGTTTAATTTTAATGAGGTCCCATTTATCTATTTCTTCTTTTGTTGCTTGTGCTTTGGGTATAAAGTCTAAGAAAACATTGCCTGACACAAGGTCAGCAGATGCTTCCCTAGATTTTCTTCTGGGAATTTTAAAGTTCTGGTTCTTATATTTAAGATTTTGATCCATTTTGATTGATTTTTATATAAGATGTGAGTTAGGGGTCCTCCATTTTTTGCTAATGGAGAAATAATTTTCCCAACACCATTTGTTGAAGACACTATTCTTTCCCAATTGAGTGGTCTTTACCACCTTGTCCAAAATTAGTTGGCCATAAATTTGATGGTTGATTTCTGAACTCTCAAGTCCATACCATTGGTCTATATGCTTATCCTTGTGCCAGTGCCATGCTGTTTTGATTACTGTAGATTTGTAATAAATTTCAAGATCAGGAAGTGTGAGTCCTCTGACTTTTTCTAGAGGGCTTTGTCTATTTGGGGTCCCTTACCCTTCCATATAAATTTGATGATTGGCTTTTCCATTTCTGCAAAGAATATTATTGGGATATTGATTAGGATTTCTTTGAATCTATTAATCACTTTGGGTAGGATTGATATCTAACAGTATTTAGTCTTCTAATTCATGAACATGGGATGGCCTTCCACACATTTAGGCCTACTTTGGTTTCTTTTAGCAATGTTTTATATTTTGCTGTGTACACGTCCATTACATCCTTGGTTAGATTTATTCCTAGATAATTGATTCTTTTAGTTGAAATTTTAAATGGAATAATTTTCTTGATTTCTTCTTCTAATTGTTCATTGCTTGTGTATAGAATCACTACTGATTTGTACCCTGTTACTTTGCTGAGTTCATTTTTTCCATATAATAAACTTTATTTGTAGAGAAGTTTTAGATTGCATAAAAGTTATGTCAAAAGTATAGGGGATTCCCATATATGGATTATGGTTTACTCTTTACACTGTATGGTTTTATTGGTTTTGACAAAATATATAATGTCCTGTATCTCTAATTGCTATATCTTGCAGAACAATTTCAATGCCCTAAAAATGTGCTATGCTGCACCTAGTCTCCCCCCCCCCCCTCAGAACCTCTGGTGACCACTATCTTTATATCAATGCTACAAGTTCTTTAAAGCAATAATAATAAGTCTACTTTGGTCCATGGTTGTATTTCCCCCTTACGTTTGTTCCTTACTCAGTAGAGGATTTGGGGATGATGATGCCAATTCTACTTCAGATCGAAAGGGTACTTAAATTATATGGGGCAGATGGATGGAACTGTACTGCTTGCAGTTCTAGATACTCTTTGTTTTTTGGGGATGGGGATTGTCCATCATTATTTTGTTGGTTACTCTGGGAAAGTCCGATGAACTGAAGTGTATTGTTGGTCAAAATTCAGCTAAGATTCAGGGCTCAGCTCCATGCATGTTCCATCCCATCCTCCTAACCCCACTCACACTCAAACACTAGCACCATCAACTTCACTCACACTGCTGCACCCCCAAGAACCCAATCCACTGCCAAACTGCCACCATCCACCTTGTTAGATTCTACCCTGTTGGAGCATCAGCTCACCATTGTCTCTTCCCTTTCTATTTCTTGGTAACCTATCTTCCAGACTCTACTTCCATGAGTCTGCTCAATATGTTTAGTTCATATAAGTGAGATCATGCAGTATTTTTCCTTTAGTGTTTGGCTTACACCACCCAACATAAGGTCTTTGAGGTTCATCCATGTTGTCACATGTGTCAATACTTCATTCCTTCTTATAGCTGAGTAATACTCCATCATATGTACATACCACATTTTGTTTATCCATTCATCCATTGATGAACACTTGCGTTGCTTCCAAATTTTTTCAATTGTGAATAATGCCGTGATAAACATTGCTATGCATGTATGTTTGTGTCCCTGCTTTCAGTTCTTCTGGGTATATTCCTAATAGTGGGATTGTCAGATCATATGGCAATTCTATACTTAGCTTCCTGAGGAGCCTCTAAACTCTCCTCCACAGTGGCTTCAACATTCTACATTCCCATCAGTGGTGGTTGAGTGTTCCTATTTCTACACAGCCTATCCAATACTTGTAGTTTTCTGTTTTTTATAATAGCAGCCAGTCTAGTAGGTGCAAGATGGTATCTCATTGTAGTTTTGCTTTGCATTTCCCTAATAGCTAATGATGTTGAACATCTTTTCATGTGCTGTTTAGACATTTGTATTTCCTCTTTGGAAAGTGTCTATTTAACCCTCATGTCCACTTTCTAAATGGGTTGTTTTGTCTTTTTATTATTGAAGTATAAGATTTCTTTATATATGCTGGATATTAGACCCTGTCCCAGTTGAGTGAACTTGGTGGCCTTGTTGGACATCAGTTGGCTGTATATGTGCAGGTCTATATCTGTAATCAGTATTTGTCTATTACAACAGTTTTGCATTTAAACTCTATTTTTTCCAATATTAGTACAGCTAATCCTGTCCTTTTTTGGTTACTCTTTGCATGTAAGATCATTTTCCAACCTTTCACATGCAATCTATTTGTGTCCTTGGATCTAAGGTGAGTTTCTTGTAGACAGCATATAGTTGGGTCATATTTCTTTATCCATTCTGCCAATCTGTGTCTTTTGATTGGAGAGTTTAATCTATTAACATACAATATTATTACTGTAAAGGTATTACTTACTTTAGTACATTTGTAAAACATGAAATATTATATATGTCATATTTTGTTTTTATTTATCATTTTATCCTTTTAGTTACGCTTACTAATAATCTTCCTTGCTACAATGTGCTCCAACTCTCTCTCTTCTGTTTTTTGTCCTTTCAACCTGCAGAACTCCTTTTAGTATTTCTTGAAGGGCAGGACTCATTGACAAATTCTTTCAGTTTTTTCTTATTTGTGAATATTTTGAACTCTCACTCATTTTTGAATGACATTTTTGCTGGATACAAAATTCTTCCCTGGCAGTTTTTTCTTTCAGCTTCTTAACTATGTCATACCACTGCCTTCTCACCTCCATGGTTTTAGATGAGAAATAAGCACTTAATCTTATTGAGCTTCCCTTATATGTGATAGATCTCTTTTCTCTGCTGCTTTCAGGATTCTGTCTTTGTCTTGAGCATTTGATAAGCTGATAAATATGTGTTTCAAATATATTCTATCCTTTCACTTTCAACCTTCTTTTATCTTTTTATTTAAGGTGCATTCCTTGTAGACAGCATATAGTTTGTCATGCTTTTTTATCTATTCTGCCAATCTCTGCCATTTGATTTTTGAGATTAATTCATTTATACTTAAAGTCACTAGTGATAATGTAGAACTTTCTTCTGACATTTTACTATTTAGCTTTTGTATATCTTATGCCGTTTTTTATTGCTCAATTCTTCAGTTAATGCCTATTTTTATATTTATTTGAATTTTTGTGCTCTACATTATTGAGTGCTTTCTCTTTTTTATCTTCATTATTTTTCATATATTTTCCCTGTGGTCACAATAGGGTTAAAATTTAGCATCCTAAATATACAACAATCATATTTCGTTTGATACCAACTCAATAGCATATACATATACTTTTCCTAAACCGTTCTATCCCCTCACCTTTTTGTGTACTTGTTAAAACTTATACCTTCATACATTGTATGTCTAAAACCATATATATCTTTACTTTTTATGCATTTACATTTTAGTAACTGTAGGAAGTAAGAAGAACGGTTACATACCAAACAATGCAATGCCATAATACAGGCATTTATAATTACCCAAATGGTTACCTTTACTGGAGGCCTTTATTTCTTTATGCCACCTTTAACCAGCGTCTAGTGTCCTTTCATTTCAGTCTAAAGAACTCCCTTTACTATTGCTTGTATGGCAGGTCTAGTGGTGGTAAACTCCCTCAGCTTTTGTTTATCTGAGAATTTCTTAATCTATCACTTATTTTTGAAAGGAAGCCTTGCTATATATAAAATTCTAGGTTGTCAGTTATTTTCTTTCAGCCCTTTAAATATTTAATACCATGCCTTCTTGCCTCAAGGTTTCTGGTGAGAAATAAGCACTCAATTTAATTGGAATTCCCTCGTACATAACACATTGCTTTTCTCTTGCAGCCTTTAGCACTCTCCTTGTCCTTTGCATTCCATAATATGATTATTATATGATGGAGTGTAATTTTCTTCTTGTTTATCATACTGGGTTTTCTCTAGATTTCTTGGATGTGCATATTAATATCTTTTGCTAAGTTGGAGAAGTTCTCTGTCATTATTTCTTTGAATATTCCTTATGCCGTTTTCTCTCTTTCTTCTTCTTCTGGGACTCCCGTAATGCTTATATCAGTATGGCTGATGGTATCCCAAAGATTTCTTAGGATATTTTCATTTTTGTTAATTATTTTTTCTTTCTGTTCCTCAGCCTGTCTCACTTCAATTGTTTTCAAGTTTGCTGATTCTTTATTCTACCAGCTCCAATCTGCTTTTAAAACCCTACTGGGAATTTTTAAGTTTAGTGATTGTCATCTTCCACTCCGTAGTTTTGTTTGGTTGCTTTTAAATTTTTCTTTCTCATTAAAAGATTCTCATATTGCTCATTCATCGTTTTCCTGATATCCTTTAGTTCTTTCTCTATATTTCCCTTCATTTCCTTGACCATTTTTAAGATCTTTGTAAAAGTCTTTGGAGATTTTTTGAAGACCATATTCTGGCCTTCTTCAGTGGTATTTTCTGGTTTTTATCCTCTTCCTTTGGAGAGGCCATCATTTCCTTTTTCCTTGTCTTGTGCTCTTTTTGCACAGTGTACATTTTAATATTTTAAAATGCTAACTCTGTGATTTATTCCATGAAATGTGTATTTCCATATTTTGTAACCAGCTGGTGATTAGACAGAGATTTTCTTGAGCTTCAACCCTCCTATTTAAGACTGACAGCCCAAGGCAAATGCATTGTGCAGTGTCCTTCCTGTCTTTTCTGGGCCTGGGTCTGGTCCTGGGCTTGTGCTTGTTTCATCTAATATATTACCAGTGGGAATGGAACCACAATCCTTGTTCTTATAAAAGCCGAACACCTAAAGAACTCTCAGGGCATTGAAACTAATTCTCTTGGACAAAGAGGGACAAAGCAAACACTGTTGTAGTCAGACAATATGGTTCTGGACTGTTCTTATAAAATTCCTTTTAGGGAGGGTTGTTCAAAGGATATTTTCACAGTAAATCCTTTAGGGCTTAAATAATCCCCAAGATATACCAATTTTGTCTTGTCCAGTACACCTAAGAGGAAAGTCTTCTTTACATTCATTTTTCAAAGTTCAGGGCATTAGCTAAGGGAGAAGATAGCAGCTGCAATATCTGCTCATTTCATGCTATTTATCAATTGATTTGGTTTGTCCATTCATGATTTCATTTATCCATATATGATTTGGCTACAATGATCACTCTTACTCATTATGTGGCCAGAATGGTTTAATTCATCCAGCACTCACAGACATGGGTCTTGTAAGCTCAGCGGGAGAGGGTGCTTTATTCTAAACTAGATCTTGTTCCATCCAAACTTACATAAGCAAACATATAGGTTTCCTAGTGTGCTACTCTGAGCCACAAATAATATTCTAGTCCTCTTATTAATATGAGGTCTGAAATTCTGGGAGAATATTATTTTTCCTCATGTGGTGCCTTCTTGATCCACTTATTTACATAGCAAAACACTCATAGGATATCCTTTTGTGGAACTTGGGTTTCAATACATAGAACCCCTTTTTGACCACCTGAGTTCTAATCCAATTAAGAAATAAGGCACAGGGGCCGGCTGGATAGCCCAGTGGATAGGGCGTCGGCATACCACAGGGAGGCCCCAGGTTCCGTTCCCGGGGACCTCTCCTAGCGGGCAGACCACCTTGAGAATGGCAAGCCGCCATGGGCCGGCCAGAGCCGCCGTGGGCAGGGCAAAAAGCTGCCACGGACAGGCAAAAGCCGTCACGGGCAGGGCAGGTCGCCCGCGAGTGGAGCACAGCCAGCCACCCGCGAACTGAAAGCCGGCCGTGAATGGAAGCAGAAGCCGCCCACAAGCGGGGAAAGCCGCGCCTGCGCAGTGACCAGTCTTG
>PVKH010018195.1:0-15198 GCA_004027955.1 Chaetophractus vellerosus | reverse complement strand
AGAGATCACCAGCCATCTTGCTTCAACAGGTGGCAGCTGACTTGGATGAGAAAGTACTTTTTACGGTTCCTTGAGTTGGACTTTTCATGGCCTTAGAGCTGTAAGCTTTTACCCCAAATAAATGCCCTTTATAATATAAAGCCAACACATTTCTGGTACTTTGCATCTGTAGCCTTTTGGTAAACTAAGACAAAATTTAAGACTTAAAATGTCCACAGTTCCTATTTGGAATGATGAACTTATTTTGGTAATGAATGGTGGTGATGGTAGCACTTCTCTAATATCTTCTAAAAGTTTTAGAGTCTCAACTCATACCTTTAGGTGTATGATCCATTTTGAGCTAATTTTTTGTATGGTGTGAGTTAAGAGTCCAATTTTATTCTATTGCCTGCATATATCCAGCTATCCCTGAATGACTTGTTGAAAGAATATTCTTTCCTCACTGAATTTTCTTAGTCAAAAGTCAACTGACCATAGTGTAAGGGTTTATTGCTGGACTCTCTGTACTATTCTATTGATATATATGTCTAACCTGAAGCCAGTTCTACACTGTCTTGATTACTGTAGCTTTAAAGTTTTGAAATATGAAATTAAAAGTCCATTAATTATTTTCCTCTTTATCAAGATTGTTTTGGCTATGCTCGGTCCCTTGCATTTCCATGTGAATGTTACCATTAGCTTTTCAATTTCTGCAAAACTGCCAGCTGGGATTTTGATAGAGTTACATTGAATCTGTAAATCAGTTTGGTGAGTATTGCCATCTTCCCAATATCAAGTCTTCCCACCCATAAAAATTGGATTTCTTTTCATTTATTTAGATCTTTAATTTCTTTTTAAAAAGGTGGGTAGTTTCAATATACAAGTCTTGAAAATCTTTCGTTGAATTTGTTCCTATATATTTTATTATTTTTGAGACTATTGTGAATGGAATTTCTATGTTAATTTAATTTTAGGTTGTCTACTGTTAGTTTTATCAGTTAGGGTTCTCCAGAAACAAGACCGATAGAAATTGACTAAGGCATTTGTGGAGGCCCGCAAGTCTGAAATCCAAAGAGCGATCTTTCTATATTATCAGATTTATATTCTTATTGTCATATAATTTCTCCTGGATAGGAGTTTCCATTGTAATTACGTCTATTTCAGGATCATTTACCCCTAACTTTTGAGTAGGGGTAAGACCTGCAAGATGGTCCTGCAGGATTCCTAACTTACTTAGTAAGATCTACAGAAAAGAATGTCAATCCACTTTCAGATTCCTTACCAGGCATATTTATCCAAGCCTAATTAAAAATTTTTTATTTTATCTTTCTGGGTCTTTGGACAATCTGCAAAAATACTGCTATTAGCTACTCAATATTAGTGAAATTTTAAAGTAGAGATCTGTACATGTGAAGAGATAATAAATCTAGTTAAATGAATAATTCATTGGATATTAAAATACACAAAATTTTAGGATATTGTGTGGGAACAGAAGGCTGAAAAACACTGGAAAGTGCTTGTAATGAAAAGAGCAAAGTAGCAGCGGGGATGAACAAGGATGAAATCAAAAGCACAGGTGGAAAGTTAGTTTTTGGTGTAAAGACACTTTCCTCTGTCATTAGAAAGAATTAATGTAGAATTTCCGTAAGATGTAGGTAGGATGGGCAGCTGCCCAGGGTCTCGCCAACCGGCAACAAGAATTGGGAAGACAAATGTCCACTCTTGGCGCTTCCGTTTGGACCTCAGAGCGAGAGACTCTAGCGCCCAGATTAATAGATGAAACAGATTTAGTAGCATGTGGGGTCTTTTTCCCACCTCACGTCACTCAGGCACGCCAAGGGCAGGCCTTGTGGGGTCCTTGTGGCTAGCCAAAATGGCTGCCCTCACTGTGACAGCTGCACTCGGGTGGTCAGGCTTGGCGCAGGGCATGCGAGGCGGTCCTGCAGCTTCCAGGTCTAACCCAGGTGAAGTGGAGTCGCTATAGCCCTGAATACCTGCATCCGAAGATTGATAAGGAATACTACCGCAAGCTTTTGGCCGAGCTGACTGAGAAGTATGAACAAGAGCTCAAGAAGACTCAGCTCTTCAAAGCTGCCTGGGTGACGAAATAAGCTCTGTGTTTGAAAACCCAGTAATCAGTAAATTCATCAGGATGATGATGAAAAGAGGAAACACGATCCTGGCCAAACTCCTCATGACACAGATTCTGGAAGCTGTGAAAAAGAAGCAGTTTGGAGAGTGCCATGCTACTTCTGCAGAGGAACAGACAACCATCGAATGCAACCCCTACACCATCTTCCATCAGGCACTGAAAAATTGTGAACCTGTGATTGGGCTAGTACCCATCCTCAAGGGTGGCCACTTCTATCAAGTCCCTGTAACCCTAACCGACCAGCGTCTCCGCTTCCTGGCCGTGAAGTGGATGGTTACTGAGTGCAGGGAGAATAAGCAACGGTGGACACTGATGCCAGAGAAGCTGTCACACAAGCTGCTGCAGGGTTTCCAAAACCAGGGCCAAATGATCAAGAAGAACCACAACTTGCACAAGACGGCTGAGGCCAACCGCGCCCTGGCACACTACAGCTGGTGGTAGCAGGAGTAGGGGAGAGGCTCCAGGAGGAGCCCTATCCTCTGCTGCCAGAAGCAATGTGAACCATTGCCATGTTGAAAACAACTGTGGGTTAAGGATGTGGTTCCTGCTTGGGGGTGGGCCTCAGGAAAGCTGGAGCAACATATGTCTTGGTTGTTGCCCTTTCTTTGGGGCTAGAACTGGCTCTAGCTGCTCCATCTCCTTGCAAAAGGGGAATGTGTTGACTTGGGGGTTTCCCCCAAGTAATGTGCAGCACATCCAGCCTTCTCTTCCCTCAGGTTGGAGTGGACCTTTGAATAGGAAAGGAAGCAGTGATAGCATCAAAAAAGATTTATTAGAAAATTCTCACCCTGTACGGTAGTTAGCATGTGACCCATTAAACCTGACTGGAGGGGGGAAAAAAAGATGTAGATGGAATGGCAATAACTAAACATATGAGGAAATAATGTGATAAGTTTGGAGTACTGTGGGAGCTCCAGTATAGTATTAGGTATAGGAGTTGAAGAAAAGTAAATGAAAAGGTCAAATAGCTGTTTTGGAGAAAGCTGTTTAGATAAAGGATGAAGGATGATCAATCTATAATGAAAGATGACTGGACTACAGTCAGCATACAATTTAAGTGGGTGCAATGTTGGAAACCAAGGAGAAGACTGTGGCTTCCAATTTTGACCTAGTAGCTTCCATCATAGTCCAACTTTCCTATTGAGAAAAAATATAAAGGGAGTATAATATATAAAAGTAAATAGCAGTTTAAATGCAAAGGAAAGTAAATAAGGCAGCCAGTACTTGAGTGACCAAGATCCCAGATAGGATTGAAACGTATTCACATAAGCTAGTCACCCTCTTCTGCTAGGTATTTAGGAAATATTTGCTGAGCCTCAATGTGTGGCACTGAGACAAAGTGACTGCCTAGATATTTCAGTGTTAGTGTGATAGGGTGAGGGAGATAATAAACTGCAGTTCAGTGTTACAAAGGCAGCTAGGATTTGAAAGGCTAAGACCCCAAGGAAAAAACGAGTTGAGAATATATGCAGTTTTCTTTTTAAGCATTGCCTGAATCTTAAATTAAAAAGCCATGGAATTAAGTAGTATGTAAAGTGCTATGAGTATAAGAGGCAAAACCTTGAGCAGTCTCAAGGAGTTGGGGTGACAAAAATTTTAGTTTCAAAGCCTTCCGAGTGAAAGGACTCCTACCAAACATGCCAAGTTTTTAGTTTAAACCCCTGAATATCTTTACCCTAGGAATAAGGGCAGACCAAACACAGAAGCCAATGCTCACAACACCTGAAACTCAGAGTCAAACCATATAAATTCCATACTAAATAATGTTGATACACACCTATTCTAACTGCCAGAAGACAACTAAATGCTCTCTGGAAGAATGCAATATTCAGAAGCTCTAAAATTTTTGTCCTATAAAATATCCAGCAATAATTAATATTACCAGATGCAGCAGTTTGATATTACTGATGAGTTCCAAAAAGTAACACTGGATTATGTTTGTAAACTGGTCTTTTCCTCTGGGCATATTAGAGTGTATTGGATTCAGAGATTTTACTTTTACTTGATTAAATAACAATTAAGGCTTTGATTGGGCAATAGTATGTTACATCCCTGCCTCCTTGGTGGGCAGGGACTCACAGAGAAACCACACCATAGAGAAGGGAGTTGGGAGTGCCCTGAGAAGTAAGCACACAGAGGAACTTGGTTGTGAAGAAAGAGAAAAGGCCCCGGGAAGAGAAACAAGCCATTCAACTGGTAGTTTACAGCTGAGCCTGCAGAAAAGCAAGCCCCAGGAAGAGAGGAACCCAGGAAGCCTGAACCCTCATAGTTATCGGCAGCCGTTTTGCTGCAGCACATGGCAATAGACTTTGGTGAGGGAAGTAACTTATGCTTTATGGCCTGGTAACTGTAAGCTTCTGCCCCAAATAAATACCCTTTAGAAAAGCCAACAGATTTCTGGTATTTCGCATTAGCACCCCTTTGTCTAACTGATACATTGGATGACATAAGACAGAAAACAACTAAAGAAAAAGTAAAGAAAAAAAATCAGAAAATAGAAACTTATACTCACCCAGCACTGATGAAACTCACAATCATAAAAATGTGAGAAAGTAGTCATAAATAAAGGCCTATGAGGCTATGACTTCACATTGAAGTAAATTGTATGACTGCCTTTATAATAATAAAAATAATAGTTTCACTGAGGTGGAATTCTCATACCCAGGACCCTAATGACTTGACAGGGACAACTAATGAGCTTAGTCCCAATTTTGTATCCTCTAATCAATTTTCACTAGTTAACTTCCTATGGAATGCCTTCATGCTTAGACAATGAATACATTATCTGCATTTGCTCATTGTTAGCCAGAGAAGTCTTTAAAGATAATCCATATTGCACAGAGAATGGTGACAGTGATTTGCAGAGGCAGCTGGATCACTATTAGTTCATGTATGCAATCGTATTTGAATGGTAGCCACTACTGCGTGGATAGTCTGGAGTGAAGAAGCTCCCATTTTTACCTGTGTTTGACTGGTTTCCAAATTAAGTCACTCTTTATCAGGTGTTTTGGTTGATAAGATAATGTTTTGGAAGGATTACTCAGTCAACATTTATGCATGTGTGGAGGTCAAGCTAGGGGCTAGAATAATACCAGCTGGAGTTAATGGGTACCTGAATAAATGAAGTACAGAGAATATGTAAAGGTGTGATATATTCAGGAGATCTTTTGAGCCACTATTATATGCTAAGCATTCTTCTATGTGCTTAGCATGTATTACCTTTTTTGTTTTCATTTATTTAAACCACTTCATTAGGTAGATATCAGGAAGTTTCCCATTTTAAAAATATGAAAATTGGGGATCAGTTAAATGTTTTTCCCAATGTCACACAGCTTTCTCATGTTAAGAGATAAGATTCCTGCCTCTACATCTTGCACTTTTTACCTGAAAGGTCATCAGGGATCCGAAGACTACCCCCACCTACCCCAACACATTCACAAAAATACATACGCTTATTCCAGTTATCCTTAGATCTATTTTCTTTGGGTCAAATATTTAACCCTCAAGAGGAGGAGTGAGATATTACGAAGAACACATACTTGAAGTTAAACAGATCTATGTTTTATTTCAGGTCTCCCACCTTCTATAGGAGCAATTTACTTAACATTATTAAACCTCGATTTAATCAACTGGAAAAAAAATTGTCATAGCCGTAATAGGCTTGTCCCAAGAATGAAGATCACATGCATATAAAAATCACCAGATCCTATACCTCACACAAAGTTATGATCTGCCACGCTATACAAAAATGCTTTATCAGGTCATTGTGAAGCAGTAACTCACTGAAATAGAACTTGGTCATTTTCATGGTAAGAATGAGTTCTATTCTAGAAGTCTCCATCCCCTCTGCAAAGCAAGCAGCATGTTAGTTCCTCACATAGAAGAGGTCAGTATGACTTTGGGGAGAAGCTAGTAACTGAATCCTGTCCAATAGCAGGGCCATCCTCCGGAGAGCAGTTCTAAATTTAGAGTTTGCATGACCTTCAACATACTCCAAGGAACAGAAGGGCATGGGAGATAGAAGTGTAGAAGTGCATTATCCATAAAGGCAAGAATTAATTATATATTGTTTTGGGACTGAAATTGCAGGAGAAGATGATTTTAAAAGATGCAGATACAGAGAAAGAACAAAATGACTTTCCTCTTTTTTGATGTGGTTTGATTCCAGCATAGAATGGAAAAAGGAAACTAAAATTTGTGGTATATGTATGTGTGTATGTGTGTGTGTGTGTGTGTATTTGCCAAGTTATATGCTAAATACATGATACATGTTTTCTACTTTGCCTTTCAGCAACGCAGTAAGTGTGAAATGAAAAATGATAATAATCCCCATTTTGGGGCAAAAAATAGCTTTGTGTCTCCTAAGTAACTTTGCTATGCCACGTAGGAAGAAAGTGGCAAAACTCAGATTAAATCCAATCTGGTTTATTTTAAAGCCTGTGCTCTTTATATTCCATGATAAGGCATAATGAGCTTGTTTTAAGGTCTGTGAGATGAAGGCATGTACCCAATGACATGGAAATTAAAACCAAAAGTGTGTATATCATCAGGATCTCAACAGGAAAGAGATGGCCTACTCAAATGGGATAATTTTAAGGGAGTTTAATAAAGGAATTATGTAAAAAGAAAAGGACAGGAATAAGAGATACCAACAAGGAATGTGAGAGCTTGCAACAAACGGAGCAATCCTTACATGTGAAGGAGCAAAAGGAGGAACAGATAACAGAATGTGTAGAGAGAGTTGTAGATGGAGGAAAGGACAATCTGAGAAAAGCTAAGGGCTTCGGTGGAGGAATACAGTCATTGTGAACCCAAGGTTAAGCAGTGAAGAACTCAGGGGACTAAAATGCACCAACCACACTCTCTCTCTCATTTCCATTCAAATACACTGGAAGCTATAACTCGAAGGAGTTCTTTAAAGCAGTAAAAATTATATACCACATGGAACAGAAAAATGATGGACAAAGATGATAATGGATACATACAAGCAAATAGAAAATATCTAACAATTGCTCATAAATTGAACTCAGTTAAACTTACCTGGGTGCTGGAGCATTTTCCTATTCCCAGCCCAGTGGCCTGTTAAAGCAGCAATCCGAGTCCTAGTTTCAAGGAAACCCTAATAATCGAGACCAAAAATAAAAGCTAATTCAAAAATGGGCTGAGGGGTGACATTATTAACATGGAAACATAAAGCATCCCTGAAAGAGCCTCCCCAGAGAATCAGTGAATAAAAGAACAAATCCAATTGCTTAGAACTCTGGAGGATGATAGAGACTGGAGAAGGATTCCACAAATACTGAATGAAAGAAAAAGAAAAAACATAAGAAAGGAAAGTTCCATCCCAGACCCATCAGTCCATTCCTCTTCCCCTTACTCAGTCCCACACAGCTTGGGAGGCATGCACAGACAGTGACCTGGGTCCTTCTTACCACAGAGACAGACTACAGAGCCATTCACGGCAGCTAGTAAGAACTCCACACATATCCAGGCATAGGGAAACAAGTCTGCAGAGAACAAGGGAAGAACAAAGCCTCTAGGTCATGCTACATACAAAAGGAAAACAAAGGGAGAAAGAAAAAAAGAGAGAGAGAGACCATGGCATAATTATTGGCAAGAGTTACAATCATTCAATCCAGTTTCTATTAACTGGACCACATAAATGCTTTCTGGGATGACCCACCTTTTTGGATAGACCCCAACTGCCTTCCCAGATTGGGATATATTAATGGGTAAGAAACTAGAGGCAGAAAAGCCTCACAAAAGAAAAACCAGGAAGGGTTAAACGGAACTGCTGTAAGACAGCATGGGTCCTAGAAATGAAAAGTCTAAGTAAAAGGGCACACTGTATGAGGGAGAAAATTTAAACAAATCATAGAAGCTGGGGAGAAAATTCTACACAAAAACAAATAGAACAGATCAAGATGTACAGATAAGGAAGAAAGGAAAAGAAGCTTTCTCCTGAAGGTGAAAAACAATTGCACAAAAAGTACAATCTTAAAAATTGTGCCACATATCCAGGGCAAAAATCATATATGGAAGAGCTGAGAAAAACTGAACTGTTAAATATGGGCTATTCTAAAGATCTAGAATAAGTAGGGTCAGGTGTCAAAGAAGTGCTTTAACACAAAGCCTATCAATAGTAAAACCCTGTACAAGAGGGAACAACTGACCTTCAGAGAAAATTTTACAAGATAACCTGATGTCTAGACATCAGCAAAAATTTATGAGCCATACTAAGAAACAGGAAGATATGCATTCAATGGAACAAATTAAAACTTCAGAGAATACACAGAATTTGGAACAACTAATCATAAAGTCTCCTAAATCAATTCAAGGAGATGAAGGAAAATCTGCATGCAGAGATAAAGGATATTAAGAAGACAATGTATGGGCATAAATAAGAATCTGAAAGTATAAAAAATAACCTGACAGAAATTATGGGGGTGAAAGACACAATAGTAGAGATTGAAAATATACTAGCGGCATACAAAATCAGATGTGAACAGGCAGAAGAAAGAATCAGTGAACTAGAAGACAGGACAATCAAAATCATACATTCAGTAGAACAGACAGAGAAAAAAAATAGAATAAAATGGGCACTGTCTCGGGGATTTGATTGACAGCACAAAGTGCACAAATGTACAGCCTATGGATGCCCAGAAGGAGAAGAGAAAAGGGACAGAAAGAATATTTGAAGAAATAATTTCCCAACTTTTATGAAAGAAATAAAAATACATGCCCAAGAAACACAGCATACTCCAAACAGAATAAATCCTAATAGACCTATTCTGACACAAAGACTAACAATGTCAAATGTCAAAGATAGTGAATCCTGAAAGCACTAAGGAAAAAAAAAACTGATTTTCACACACAAGAGATCCTCAATATGAGTAAGGGTTGATTTCTCGTCAGAATTCCTGGAGGTGAAAAACTAGTGGTAAAAAGAAACAGACAGTTTGTCACCAAAAGACCTACCCTAGAAGAATTACTAAAGGTAGTTCTGCAGGTTGAAAGGAAAGACAAGAGAGAATGGCTTAAGGTAGTGTGAAGAGATGATGATCATCAATAAAGGTAAACAAAAGGGTAAATACAAAACCCAATAGCACTGCATCTTCAATATACAACTCTACTCTTTAATTACTATAGGAGTCTGAATACAATTGAACAAGAAAAAGGCATACGTCCTGATAACGAATATGCAAAATATAAAGTAGTATAGTGGGACCAAAACAACACAAAGACAAAAAAAACAGAGGTATATGGGAGTAGAGACTATGTGTACTATTGAAGTTTAATTTGGATATTTTCAATTTAGTAGGTTATAGATGAAAGTTGCATAATATAAACCTCAGGGTAACCAAAAAGAAAGTGTTTAAAAATATACAGAAATAGAAATGATAAAGGTATCAGTCACATACAGCATGAAAAAAAGGAGGTTGCAATAAAGGAGAGGAGAGTGAAAAAAATGTATGCTTTGTAAAACCAAAGTACAAAATGACTGAAGTAAACACTTCTTTTACAGTAATAACTCTTAATGTTAATGGATTAAACCCCCAATCAAAAGACACAGATTGAAAGAATGGATTTAAAAAAAAGTGTGATCCTACTATATGTTGTTTACAAGAGACTCACTTAAGACCCAAAGACACAAATATTTGTGATGATCATCTCAATTGATGCAGAAAAAGCACTTGACAAAATTCAGTATTATTTCTTGATAAAACACTAAGAAAAATAGGAATATATGATAAAGGACATATAAGAAAGCCCACAGCTAACATCATATGCAATGTTGAAAGAATGAAGCTTTCTCTCTGAGATCCGGAAGGAGACAAGGATGCCCAACATCACCACTGCTATTCAGCATTGTTCTTAAAGTTCCAGCCAGAGCAATTAGGCAAAAAAAGAAAAAAGGGCATGCATATTGGAGAAATAGGAACATTCATTTCCAGCTGGTGATGTACAATGGTGCATCCACTATGGAAGACAGTTTGGCATTTCCTCAGGAAGCTAAGTATAGAATTACCATATGACCCAGCAACCCTCCTACTAGGTATATATTCAGAAAAATTGATAGCAGGGACTTGAACCGATATTTTCACACCCATTTTCATTGCAGCATTATTCTCAATTGCCCAAAGATAGAAGCAACCAAAGCATCCATCAACCAATAAATGGATAAACACAATGTGGTATATACATAAAATGGAATATTATTCAGCCGTTAAAAAGGAATGAAGTCCTGATGCATGCCCAAACATGGATGAAACTTGAGGACATAATGCTGAGTGAAATTACCAGACACAAAAGGACATATATTGCATGACCTGACTTATAGGAATGAATTATAATAAGCAAACTCAAAGGTTTAGAATCTAGAATATAGGATGCTAGATGATAGATTGGGAGTAGGGAATGGGGAGCTGAAGCTTAATTTGTACAGCATATCTATTTAGGTTGTCAAGTTTCAGAAATGGATGGTGGTGATGGTAGCACATTATTGTGAGTGTAAGTAACAAGACGAAATTATACGGATTAATGTGGTTAATGGGGAAATTCTAGGTCATATATAATATTAGAATAAAAATTAAAAGATGAAACATAAGGTCATATAACATAATGCACCCTATTGGAGATGATGGACTATAGTTAAAAGAATGCTCTTTCATGAATTATAACAAATATACAAAACTAATATTAATGCTAATAATAAGGTGGTATACTGGAAAAGAATACACCTAATATAAACTATGGAGCATAGTTAATAGTGCAAGTATAATACTCTTTCATCAACTGTACCAACGTGAAAAATAATGAAGTGTCAACAATTGAGGGGCATATGGGAACAGTGTAATTTTTACATGATTTTCTGTAAACTTACAACTTGTTTAAAAACATTTGAAAAAAGTAGGCTGAATGATCATCAGCATCTATGTGGTACCTTAAGAAGGGAAGAGTGGGCATCACCATCCCAGAATCCTCAGGATTGGGGAATGAATGATGGACTAGAGTGGACTTACTGGTATTCAACTATAGACTTACTGTGATTCTAGAAATGGAAGAACTTTTATCATTGATGTGGAGGCAGTGGCCATTGGAGATTCTGAAGGAAGGGAAAGGGCAAAACAGGTGTAATATGGGGGCATTTTTGGAACTTGGGAATTGTCCTGAATGACACTGCAACGACAAATAGAGGCCATTTTATAACTTGCGTAACTTACAAAATTGAGTGGAAGAGAGTGTAAACTACATTGTAAACTATAATCCATGCTTGGTGGCAGCGGTCCAAAATGTGGTCATCAATTGTAACAAATGTACCACACTAATGAAGGATGTCGTTAATGTAGAAAAATGTGGGAGGGGTAGGGAGCAGGGTATATGGGAATCCCCTATATTTTTTATGTAATATTTATGTAATCTAAATATCTTTAAAAAATAAAAAAGTATATTTTTAAAAAGTGAAGAAACGTTTCTAGAAGACAATGACTCTAGGGGTCAGATGAAGGATCAAGTTAACATTAAGGAGTGCTAACAGAGTAACGTAAGCAATGTAAGCAATACTGGAGCAAGCATGTACTCATCACATAATAAGTCAGCCCCTTCCTTCATTCCAGAGTTCATAATCCTCTCCCCAGGGAAAATTAGTGTCTTCCGTTATTGCGTACACATCACTTTTTTTTTTTTTTACACTTAAACTGCTTTGCCTTTTTTATTTTCCATTTTAAAGTAATAGGTGGCCACAAAGAATTTTTGGAAAATAACAAAAAGTACAAAGAAGAGAACTATAAGCCATGATCCCGTCTCCCAAAGACAGTTACTGTTAACATTATAGTGTATTTCATTCAAGACTTTTTCCAGGCATAATTTTATTTGCTTATTTTACCTATTTGCAATCATTCTATAGATCAGTTGTTCTTAAAATTTAAACCCACAACTTCTTTACTGAAAAATATGAGATCCTAGTTGTTATTGTAGTTAATACCACTGAATTGTATAATTCAAAAGTGGATAAAATGGGAAATTTTAGGTTGTATATAAGTTAACAGAACAAAAATTAAAAAAACAACACAGCACACGTAGAACTGTTCAATACAAATTGAGCACTACTGGAAATGATGGACTAATTTAAAAAATATTGTTTCATTAATTGTAACAAACATTACCATGCTAATGAAAATTCTTAATAATAAGGAAAACTGTGTTTGTTTTGGGTGGGGGTTGTGGTATATAGGAGAACTCTATACTATCTGCAGGATTTTTCTGTAAACCTAGAACTGCTCTTTAAAAATAAACAAGAATTGTCAATATTTTTTTAAAAAAGTGATTCAGAGACCAGCAGCCTAAGCACAACCTGGGAACTTGCTAGAAATGTAAATTATCAGGCCCCATCCTTAACCTACTGATTCAGAAACTATTGTTGAAGCCCTAGCAATCTGTGTTTTAACAAGTCATGCAGGTAATCTGATATATACTGAGGTTTGAGAATCATTACTACAGATACTATTTCATATTCTGATTCTTTCATTCAACATTATCATACACACAATTTCTACATCATAGTTACATAATCATTATCAATAACTGCTTAGAATTCCCTAAAGTAGGTACTTCATTTAAACCTTTATTCATTCATCTTGCAGTATATGATGAATACCTTTGATTTAACAGATGTTGTTCTAGATGCTTGGAGATAGTGCTGAAAATACATAGTTGCCATCTGTATCTCCTTGAATGGTGATTAATCTGATTTATCATAAGACACTTCAGTTACTTCCAATTTTTCACCATAATAATTAATGTTAAAACTAAACATCTTTTCAATATAAAGGTATTCCTCCTAATTTTTTTCGAAGGAAAGAATATCTAAATCAGTATGACATTGAACACCTTATATTACCAAAAAGAGTGCCTTTTATTATTTTTCATGATTCCCATCACTTGTATTAATTTTGAAAATTCTTGTGAGGTCAGTGAGTACAACAGTCCAAACCTGAAATATTCTCTCATATAAACAAGCTATTCCAGGAGAGAACTCTCCTCTGGGACTCTTCATGCATGGAGTTGAGCATGATTGCGTTGTTAACTGGACTCTCCCTTCCCTTTCTATCTTTCAGCCAGTTGATCTAAGACAGGACTAACTCAGTCCATCAGAGAGAGCTAATAATGTTAAATCCCAAAAGAGAAGGGATCGAACCCAGGTTACTTTCTTCCCAAAAGGTTTGTTGGGGCTTTTGCCATGAAATGGAGAAATGGTATAATTTCTCAATTAAAATCAAATGTGTACATCTATTTCTACAAATATCAAGGGTTTAATTCAATTAGAACTACATGACTGAAAAGGAACACTCTAGAATGAACAGCAAATGATCCAGGAAGATTGGTTATCTGTTCCTGTAGATGTAATAGAGGCTGAACTTTAAAATAGCGTCTTATCTACATTAAATATTAATGCTAATCATCATCATCATCTTACCAAATACCCATACATCTTATCTTCAAAAGGCAGTAATTATTATTCCAATTTCATTGAAAAGGAAATGGATTTTGAGAGTTTATAGAAATTAAATAAGTTCAAAGAGTAGAAAGCAACAAATATGTCTGATTAAAAATTGTCACTTTTAATTTTATGTTTTATTCATCTTAGCACCTCATTTGTATTTCCAACTTCCTTTTCAAGAAGTATACTAAGTGTTCCTCTTTTATCTCAACTTTACTACACTAGTATATATTTTAAATATTTACTAATTTTTAACTTTATTTTGAAATAATTCTAGATTCACAGGAAGTTGTGAAAACAACAGAGATACTGTATATTCTTCATCCAATTTTTCCTAATAATTACATATTAAGTAACAATGGTACAATATCAAATCCAGGAAATTTCCGTTAGTACAATGTGTGTGTTCAGTTACATGTCATTTTATCACTTGTATAAATTTAAGTAGTCACAACTGCAATCATGTTATAAAACTATTCCATCACCACAAAAATCCATGATGTTATTATACTTTATAGTCATATCCACCTCTCTCCCTAAACCCTGGCAACCACAATCTGTTCTCCATCTCTACAGTTTTGTCATTTTGTGAATGTTGTATAAATTCAGTCACACAGTAAGTGACCTTTTGAGATTGAATTATCTCAATTGGCAAATATCAGTTTTTTTATTATTATTTCTCTTTATTTTGGTTTATGCATTTTCTTAAAAATTTTCGTTGTTAATTTATACAGTATCTTTTATTATTTTTTTATGTAGCCAACTCGATTTTTTTCTCTTTGAGAGCTCTTCTGCCTTTAAAATTAGAAAGTCTTTGTGCTGCCAGAGGTTTGAGAAATTTACCCTCTTATTTTCTTCAAGCTATTACTTGCTTATTTGCTGTTTTTGTGTAACTGTTTAAACAATTTGGAAATATGATTTTTTCCAAAAAGCAAACCGCTTATCCCGATACTTTATGTTTAAAAATTCTTCTGTTACTCACTTGTTTTTTATGCTTCATGAAATACTGAAGGACTCAGTAAATGCCTTCCCCATAATCTGAGTTCAATGTTGGAAACAAAAAGTTGAGACAGAAATGAAGGGTCATTAGAAGGCATGGCACTGTACCCTTCACAAAACATCAAGCTCCACCATTAGGTTTCCTTCTTTTTATACTCAGGCCAGCCTAGCATCCAGCCAGCATAGCATCCAGGTTACTGAATACAGGACTGAGCAATGTTGGGTCATAACTCAGGACCTCAACAGAAACCAAGACCCAGAACACATGGGTCATGGCTGATCCACAGATATTGAAAAGCCTTACAAATCTGGGATGGCTCTTCTTGCTGACCACTGTTGAGCAAAGTGGAAGAGTAGTGTTTTATATCAGAAGTGTGAGGAATAATCTTTACCTGCTGGAACAAAACTATTCACCCAGCTGAGAGATTTTAATTATTGGAATAAATTAAATATTTATGGAAAACAAATAAGCAGATAAACTATCCACCTTCAATTCAATCCAAACATTATTTCCTTTGTGAATTGACAAATCAGTCTTTCCTGTCAAATAAACTCTGATGGACTAACT
>PVKH010018194.1:0-15202 GCA_004027955.1 Chaetophractus vellerosus | reverse complement strand
GGGGGGTGTTACCCTCAGGCAGTTTGTTTCATATTCTTGCCCACCTTTCCTGAGAATTGCATCTGGGTTTAGTGCCGTGAGTGCTTGCGGAGGGTCTTGATTGGCTTCTGGGCACTCTGATGTACCTTGAGGTGTATGTTAGGCAGGCATCCCCTAGAATCTACATACAAGATGCGCATGGCTTTCTGCTGATACTTTCTCTTGTCCCACCATAAGACCTTTGGGTCTCTGGTTTCTTGGACTCAGGTAACATCTATACCTTCCATCAATTTGGAGGGAGGTTTGAATCTTTTCCTACAATCTCCATTGGCTACAGGACTTCTCTGCCTCCAATATTCAGGAATCCTTCTTGTCCTCAAGTTCAGGGAACTCCTTCAAGAGTGCTGCCTGCAGGTAAGTAGGCACAGAATCTTTTCTTCTTTAAAGTCTCCATACTTGTCTAGTGCTGTGTCATCTTCCTCCTAAAGTAAACTCTGGTACAGTCTGCTTCTTAAAGTTCCACACCAATATCTTTCTGTTTATTGTTCACCACCCCAATGTTCTAATTTTGTCCCCATATGAAGGATTTTAATTTTATATTTGGTGACAGGAGAGAATCAGGAAGTGAAGAACTGGTTTTCCCTGAATATATAATATTTTGTAGTCTATTTTTTCTTTCATCTGGACCATGAATTTTGAGTAAAAATAATCTAAGAATCTGCTTCCCTTAGCCTTCGGTTCCTCCAAGCCATGGTAGCTTCATGTCTTTCAGCATGAATGGAGAAATATCGTGGATAAAAAAGATGGGATGGTAAAAAATATATGTAAGTTAATATTTCCAAAAGGTATTTCTCCATACTGTCTGTCTGTGAACAATCTAGTTTTATAGTCAAGAATTCTAGGATCTAGTTTTAGTCCTTCTAGTAAAAATCCTGGGTGAATCTAGGCTAGCCACTAGTTTTTTCTGAACTTCAGTTACTCACCTATACAATGTAGAGGTTGGTTTAAATGATGTCGAAAGACCTTTTCAGCATTAAAATTCTACATCTCTGTGATGATATATATAAGTTTATTCACCTTCTGAAGGGCCAATTTCTCTAGCCACTTTAAAATAAGTAGAAATGAGAAGTTTTGTGTTCTTTGTTTTTAATTCCATGATTGCCTGCGGGTTTTTACCAATCCCTTTTCTTTGATGGTTAGAATTATGAATGATTATATTTTTATATGACTTTCCAGGCAATTCTGCAGCCCTCAAAATTTTCAAGACCTATCATTTACGAAAAAAATAATACATTATCAATGCACAAAGCTCTGAGAGGTTTTGCCAGATAAATACAATTACGTGTGGTCAATAATTCCACAACCAGCTCTGACGAAGTCATATTTCAAAATAGTACCTTATTCAGTTACTTGCTTTGAATATCTTGGAGACCAGCCCTGCTTTTGTCGACTGTATTGCTGAGAATGTTGACATTTCAGCAGCAGCACCCATCAATTTGGGGAAAGTGTTTGGAGTATGGGACAGTGTAGGAGATTGTAACTCAATGTCTACAGAGTTTGCTAAACTGGTTTTACCTGATTCTAGTTCTTATGAGGTTTTAAAGGAAAAGCCCAAGTGTCAGCCCTGAGCAAAATGTTAGGGTTGAACTATAAAGAATTTGAAAACATACTGAATTATAATTAGTAATGATGAGTGAAATTTTAAACGGTTGAAGGTTCACTTCATACAAGCATGCTGAAACCTGACTTGATTTATGTCTTTTCTCTTAATATAGCCAGAAAAGTTTACAATGTCAAATTTCTTGTGTCATGTCTACTATTACTGTCTCCTGACCATTGGCAAAATTCCAATAAGAGATTGGCTTCAGTCCAAAAGTTGTCCCTGGAAATACAGTGGAAAAATACAATGAGCCTATGTGCTATGTTCTCTGGGGACAAACAGCAACATAAAATATAAGCAACAACACTGACAATTGGGATTTTTTGTTTGGTTTTATTACTTAAAATAATAAGGGCTTGTCCATTGGGCTTTTTTCCCCACTTCCTTGAAAGCCTGGTCAATGGTCTTTTGAAAGGCTCAGGTGCTGGGCTATCTCTACTCCATGCCTTAGTACACGCTGATCTTCTCTCCAGACTGAATACACCTTCCTCCAACCCCCATCCTTTCTTTCTCTTTCTTTCTGCATGACTAACTCTCACTCATCCTTCAAGATGAAACTAAAATTTGTTTCTGGCAGGTAATGAATCCTTCAGACAGGCTTTGTTGTTTTTTTCCCTCTGTGTTTGGATAACATTTTTATATCTACTTTGTAATATGTATCACATCATGTGGCAATATATCTCTTTTTTTGCTGTTCTTCCTCACTATATTGGAAATTTATCAAAGGTAAAGTCCTTTCCTGTCTTTACCATTCTATCACTGAAAATGATGATTCAGTGAATTATTTCTTTCATTGGGATAGTTTGCATGACTGATCAAAGCCTAGCTCTTCATATCTGTAGGAAAATGGGTAGGTTCATTATACTTTTTAAATTATAGTACTTCTCTGCACAGCCTTAGGGCTAGAAAAAAGGAGGAATAGAAAAGTGACTTATGGAACCCCAGATTTCATTCAGTGGTGGGGTAGGAGGATGGATGTTGTGGGAAAGACCCAACGCATAATCCTTGAACTTGGCATAAACTACAACAAAGAAACATGTAATAAAAATAAAAGTTTTACACTAAATCTATAAAACTTTGTAGATTTACTTCCTTTGGGAAAGACTATATAGATCATTTAATTTATTGGTTTTCATACTTTCCTTGGAGGGTCCACAAAGATGGTTCAGGACCATGCAGGTGGACTGAGACTCACCAATGGATGGATATCTGACCTCCACGCACATTTCCAAAAGAGCAAGTCAACTTTTATCAATGTATTTTAAATATTAGCTCAGATGTACCTATACCTCTCACTCAAAACTGAGGTATAAGAGCTCAACCCACATCACTTAAAGAGATCCTGGCCATGTAAAGCTTGTTAAACATTTCCATAAATTCTCAGGGTCGTTACCATCTATTGGCTTTTGTTTTTGACCTCCATGTGATGATAAACTTCACTGATTTCCACATTAAAAAAGTCACTGAGCCCAAGCATTTGTGACTTTAATTGACCTTTCTTCTCTTCTCCTCCTTCCCATCCTCAGATGCAAACTTTTTCTACCTTGTTTCCTCAGAGCAGCATGTCCTTCCACTGATTCCCTGGCTCCAGCCAACATGCAAACCTTCTGTGGGTCAGGGAGCAGCAGAGAATTCCCAAGCATTTGCCATAATTGATTTCCCAATAAACCACTTCTCTCTGTAAGAAAAATTTTAGTGTCATCTCTAAAGGTAATGATATTTTCTTTGCTCATTATTGTGGTTTTCTTTTTTTTTTTTTTTTTAAAGATTTATTTACTTTATTACATATCTCCCCTTCCCCCCGCTGCGGCGACGCGCCGAGAGTGGTCACTGCGCAGGCGCGGCTTTCCCCGCTTGTGGGCAGTCTCTGCGTCCGTTCACGGCCGGCTTTCAGTTCATGGGTGGCTGGCTGCGCTCCATCCGCGGGCGACCTGCCCTGCCCGTGGCGGCTCTTGACATGTCCGTGGCAGCTTCTTGCCCTGCCCACTGCGGCTCCGGCCTGCCCATGGTGGCTTGCCATTCTCAAGGCGGTCTGTCCCTGGGAATCGAACCCGGGGCCTCCCATGTGGTATGCCGGCGCCCTATCCACTGGGCTATCGAGCCGGCCCCTATTGTGGTTTTCAATTGATATTCAACATAAGATTTCATTTGAAGAAGGGTTTTCATGGCTTCAAAATTTGAAAACCCTTACCTTGGGAGTTGGGTTGCAGGAGATAATTTCAGTTGCCCTGGGTATGCAACTTACAATGAACTATGTTATTACTTTCACAGATTCAGTTGTTACGATGTTTATGTTTTCCATAAGAAATTAAATCCGTAAAATGAGGTTTTAATACATAAATGGGGATATGGCATGAAAATCCTGTTACACAGGTACTGTTTTTTATGCCATTCTAATTAAATTACAAAGCACTACCCAACTAAGGGCACAAATATTAAGTCATATTTAAATTTTTCTAGTTTTAGATATACGTTAAAGCAAGACCTTAGGTCCCTGGAAATTTTTATTTGCTGAGAAACAAGCCTGTTTGCCCTCTTCAATTCAGCTTCCTTGAGGGAGTCTGCTTTCTGCAGGCCACTTGCAGTTGGGTTGCCAATGTTGCCCTCTGTGAGAACGCTGCTTTGCCAAGCACCATCGTCTCTGCCTTTCCTAGTGGGAAATGAGGTTGATTCTATTCTACTGGTTGAATTCAGTCCTCAATATTTGGAGGGAAAGAAGAGAATAAGCCTGCTCCCTAATTCTACACCACATTTTGTCATTGAGCCCAGAAACCATGCTAGCACTTAGAGATCCACAGAATTTCAAGTAACCACCTTCTTCACTATTTCATTTAGTCCCTACCACCATAGGACTAGAAACCTCATACTGACTGGGACTGGAACCAAGCCATTCCCTCATTCTGCTTTCACTTCCTTCTCCCTAACTATCTCTAACCAGGTAAGCAGCCACACACATTTTCTTCTCTTTTCTCTTTCAGTTTGAAATAAAAGACCCCTTGCCCACTGACATATGCAGATAGACTGAATGAATAGTTATCATCCTGGTGATTAGAAAAACTAGTTGTAAATTATTTTAAGCTGGGTACAACTAAGACATCCTTTTGCATTTATGTTTTTATAGCATGTTACCATTTGTAAAGTGCTTTCCCATATTCAATTCTCTCTAACTCTCTCATTTAACTATCAACAATTTACAGATAAGCAATGGAAGCATAAAGAGGTCACAAGGGTTTCCAGGGTCACAGAAGTTAATGGAGCATCTACAACTTCAACTCAGATCTCCTGGTACCCTTACCAGTGCTCTTACCC
Source organism: Chaetophractus vellerosus (assembly GCA_004027955.1). NCBI lineage: Eukaryota > Metazoa > Chordata > Mammalia > Cingulata > Chlamyphoridae > Chaetophractus > Chaetophractus vellerosus. The sequence continues at coordinate 10,254 of PVKH010018194.1, read as the reverse complement.
GTACAAAGTCAATGTTGACAAGGGGATAGCTTTGAAATAAAGTGACCATTAAGGACTGAATTACTTACATGCATTCTTCTTTCCCTTTTAGCTAGTTGGTTTTTTTTCCCTCCCTTTTTTCTACTTCTTTTTAGGTTTACCCACTTAGATGTTTGGTGGCATGGTAAGATGGAAGAAGAATAGATGAAGAATCATCTGCTGAACTCACTATTTCCATAGACCAGGAATGTGGACCAGGCAGGCTTCCAAGACCATTATTGTGAGCCATGAAAGTTGGACTTTAGTAGTACAGAATAGGTCCTAAAGGTTGGTCCTTAGGTGAGGCTCCAACTAACAGTTGCTTAGCCTATCTGCTACTCACAGACAAAATAGCTTTCTGGTACTTCTTTGTTACCAGCTACTCTAAGCTCAATAGGAGCAGGCACTGTTTTATGGATTTCCCACCATGTCTAGCATAGTGCTAGGCAAAATAAATAGTGGCTAAGTTAATGACATTTAAAAATAAAAGATGAGAGTGGATGATGTTTATTTTCTCTATGAAATCGGAGAACAATAGTACATGGCAGGAAAAATTGAACAAATATACATTTTTTATTTACTGTAATTAATTTACATGGATTTAGTGTCATTAATATACCTAGATTAATATAGAAATATAGAAAAAAGGTGTAAAATAAAGGGCTAGGGAGAAGAAAGTTATTATTTCAATGTATACTGTTGAAATAAAACAAAATAATGTGATGTGTAAAAGATATTCCTTTTTATAAGAAACTCAGGCAGAAAGCTGATATAGTATAATTAATATTGTTTTAAACCAAATGGTTATTTTGGGAAGTATATCTATTGAAGATCTGATAAGCAAAAAATACATTGGCAAAGTTCAGCTCTCAGATTTCCTTGTATCACACTGATGTTTTAAGTAGGAATGTTTATAAGATGCATGGAATAAATTTTTATCCATTCTTATTTTGATTATTTTACATAGATAATCAGTATTAAAGTAAAATGATATATGCTCATTCATTATAAAAAAATCAAACTACATTGAATAGTAGAGTAAGAAAAAAAAAGTAAAAGAACTGCCTACTTTTCCATAGTCCATGCTTTTCCAAATGGAAGATTTCACTGAGAATTAGGAGGATTTTATTGAGTGATTTTCTGGTCACCGGGGATAGCTTAGGGGTACAGGCCATGCCACCTGTCACATCAGAATCTTCGGTGTCTTTCCTTGGTTTAACTTTTTGAAGTTTGTGGCTTCAGTTCTCCTTTCCTTATTTGGTTGCCGCTTATGGAGGAATTTTTTCTTTTCCTTTTTCTTTATCTCTTCATTTAGAAATATTTTTTGTTCATTTTAAGAATTTCAGAGGAGGATGATTCCATGATACTTTGCAACTCAGCTAGTAACTTCAAAATTTGTGTTTGATTGTTAAGGATAAAATGTAAAGTGAGTTAATGTTTTCAAAGAATTTTGACCCTCCTGAGTATGGACAAGGAAAGGAGAAAGATTACATTTTGTCTCAATTCAGTTCTGATCAGCTGGAAGAGAACAGAATTAATCAAACCAATCTTTGTGCTCTATTGCCATTTTGGAAAATAATCAGCTCTCAAGGTTAATATACAATGCATGCAGTATATTAACGAATATAGTTTCATATGTTACTTTCTAGAGGATACAGTGGATGTGGTGGAGAATGTGATATACTGCCCAAGTCGCCCTTCAGTGAAGGACTGGTTCTCCCAGCTGCTGAAGTTCTGTCAGCAAGAGCCTTCAGCTCTTAGCCCCTTCATGAATGGCCTCGGCTGCTGAGATCTGCCAAAGTCACACCCCTTTGCCCAGGAAGCCATATCCAATGGCTGATCTGTGTGGGAGTATAAACCCAACTGAGAACAGCTCTGTGGGACCACTCTGGCTTGAGAACACTCCCTGAGGTAAGAAAAAGTTGTCTTGTCCCTGTCTCTTTGTCAATTCTTACTTACTTTCCCTCTCTGCCACAGGTGTTGATCCCAAGTGTACTCCCTTATAAATATCCTACATGCTAAACCCCATCTCAGAATCTGCTTCCTGGGAACCCAATCTATGACTGTGGACTTTGGGGGTTTTCTTATCAACATCCATTTGATCCCTATCCCACTGTGTAGCAGTAGTTCATCTGGTGGGATTAACTCAACACTCAGCCTTGGGGTGGGTCCTTTATCTAAGCCGCTTGGATGATGCACTCTTAACTTGCCACAGTCGAAGTTTCTGATAATCCAGGGCTTGCAAATTAGCACTTAGAGCTGCTTGTTATAGGGATTAATTCAGGGACAGTCCAATCCGTGTGACTCACAGGACTTTGTGATTGTCGGAATCAGTGCTGCTCTCTCCCTGGGTATGAATAATTTTGCTCCCATGGCTGCTGGTATCCATCTTCAACAATACAGAAACCAGCTTGAAGCTAATGCTAACACACAGAAGATAAAAGAAATGAAGGAGATATTGACGGAAAGAGGCAGGCCCTGATGAAATATGCCTGAATCCTGTCCTACCAGTGTGGGTACAGATGGATCATTGGAATGGAAATCTTTCCCCCCTAAGAGACAGTACTGTAGAAATGACAAATTAAATGGTCCTGTGTACCATTGAAGGATAATTGTCTAAGTGAAATTTTCAGCCTGACTGTGAGTCGGTTTAGGAAACAAAGCTGATAGAGTTCAGGATAATTCTTGCTGCCCTATTATTTTGAAGTCAGTTAAACCTACTATAAAGAAGAATAAAAAAATTGGGGTTAATGGATATCTCAGGCAACTTGGCCACACATTTCTGTGCATATTGGTCATAATTTTATTGCTTTTAGCTTGAAGCAATTGCGAATGTACAGTGATTATATTAGTGAGGTAATGGAGATATTTTTCACTCTCTCTTTTACTCATGAATCAATGAATATGGGGGGAAAGGTTTACTCATGAAAGCACAATATGAGTACATCTGTACAGTTCAGTGACACTAGGACAATGCAGTATGTGTCATTTCCATTCTCAGTTTAACTTTACTTAAATGGAAATTTGGTATTGAGGTTGTATCTAAGGGAATGTGGAACATAGATACAGGCCAGAGACTTTGGTCAAATTGTAGGTACATTATGCAGTATTGTATTTTGAACTTTTTAATCTAATTTATTTTTAAAAAAAAGTGCACATACAGAGAGAAAATTCTGGCAGCTTAACAATATTAAATGTGCAAAATGAGTGGGATAGTTTTGGAGATCTAGCTCAAAATTATGTACATAAGTGTGGCAGTTTGGTATTATTTATGAATTCCAAACATAGATTTTGGACTATGTTTGTGAACTGGTCTTTTCCTCTGGGCACATTAGATTACATTGGATTCAGAGATTTTGCTTTTACATGATTAAATTATGATTAGGGCTTTGGTGAAGCCACGTCAGTAGGGTGTTGAGTCCCTGCCCCTTGGTGGGTGGGGCCTCACAGATAAAAGGCATGGCAAAGGACAGAGTTGGAGTTCTGATGCTGAGTTTTGAGCTGGAGCCCGGGAAGTGAACACACAGGAGAAGAACACAGAAGAATCGAGATGGCTTTTGGACACAGAAGAAACCCCAGGGAGAGAGACAGTGCCATTTGCCTGATGGTCTACAGCTGCCCCTGTGGAAAAACCAGGAGCTGAACCCAGAAAGAAATGAGCCCTGGGAAGAGAGGAACCCAGGAAGCTTGAACCCTGGCAGATGTCGGCAGCCATCTGGCTCCAACACATGGCAATAGACTTTGGTGAGGGAAGTAACTTACGCTTTATGGCCTGGCACCCCAAATAAATACCCCTTATAAAAGCCAAAAGATTTCTGGTATTTTGCATCAGCAACCCTTTGGCTGACTAATACAGTGAGTAAGCAAAGGACAGAAAGAAGATGAAAAACAGCGAAGGTAAAAATATCCACTTATATTTGAGTGTGAATGTGCATGTCTGCATGTGTATGAATGATATAAAAATCAGCAGGAACTAGTCTTACTACAGCACTAGGCAAGGACTAAAATCAGCGAGGAAAAATAACCCTAAATACCCCACAGGATACTTGCTGATTGATGATTCAACAGACTACAAATAACTTTTCACAAAATGTTTGGGAGCTTATAGACAAAAAATGGCTTAAATTACTTTCTGAATGAATTCTCACATGAGTTTTCATGTGTCAAGGGAAGAATCTGAAATGTCATTGAATAGTACTCAAAAACTTAACAGTAATCAACTGTAAAGTTTTCTAAACACCCTACTGTATTAGTCAGCCAAAGAGGTGCTGATACAAAATACCAGAAATCACTTGGTTTTTATAAAGGGTATTTATTTGGAGTAGAAGCTTATAGTCTCAAGGTCCTAAAGAGTTCAACTCAAGGTGCCATAAGAGGTACTTTCTCACCCTGAGTCTGTTGCCACGTGTTGAAGCAAGATGGTGGGAGATGTATGCAAGGGTTCAGTCTTCTTCCTCCTTACAAGGCTCCATGGTCCCAGCTTCTTCCAGTCTCAGCTGCAGGATAGGACAAGTCTCCTTCCCACGTATCTGCTTCTCTGTGTGCTTACTTCCTAGGCACTACGATCAAAACTCTAACATTTTCCCTCTGCCATATTGTTTTCTCTGTGAGTCTATACCCACCAAAGCCTTAATCACTATTTAATCAAGTAAGAATGAACCTCTGGATCCAATCCAATCTAATATGCCCAGAGGAACAGACCAGTTCACAAATATAATCCAATATATATTTTTGAAATTCATAAACAATATCAAACTGCTACACTCTACCCTCTGAATTGCAAAAAGACATTACAATATTCAAAAAAACCTTAAATCAGTATAATGCTAATAAAGAATCACACCACAATTAGTTTAAAGAAATACAGTTTGTCTTGAGGCAAAGTCCCATGTGGCTGTAGACCTCTGAAACTTACAAATCCATTTATCTGCTTCCAATACACAAATGGACAGACAGAGGATACACATTGTCATTACCATAAGGAGAAACTGGGAGGGAAACATGAATCATGGGTCCTCTACAGTTCAGTAAACCTGCAGGGCATACTCCTTTTGATATCAAAGTCTGAGAGTCATTCTTAAGAGGATGGTTTCTTCTCTCTGAGGCCGCATGGGGACCCACCCTTTCCACAGGTTTGCCCAATGGCCATTTTCTTGGTTCCACCCTCATCAAGCATCTGCATGGCGACCAAGCTACAGACCTCACCCTCCAAGAGCATTGGGGTGATGGCCACAATTTACCCAATCTTTGGATTAGAGCCTTAAACCCCCTAGTACAGTGAGGTGGAGACAACAATCTCCCTAATCTTTGGCATACAGGCCCAACCCTCTCAAAGAAACGAGCTGACCACCTGGCCTTCCCTAATCTATAGGGGATAGGCCCAGCCCTCTCAGACCTATGGGGTGGCGACCTTAACTTCCCTAATCCTTGGGGAGTGTGCTCCACCCTCTCTGTACCCTGGGGCGGCAAAACTCTCCCTGAACATTGGGCGGGAACACCTACCATTATATATTTTATTTATTTCTATGGCAAAAAAATTCTGGTTATCCACGAAGAGAAATTAAAAATGTAGGTACATTATGACCTTTGGAAGAATTTTATTTTGTTTTGTTTTGTTTGGATCCCTGACACTAGAATTTTTCAAAGCAAAAGGGGAATACACAATCTATTGGATAATAAATATCCTAATAATAGCATTAATTCATAAAATCACTGAAGAATATTTACAGTGACTGCAAGTTTAATACTATTCTAGGTAATGAAAAGGGAAAAAAGAAGAAGGCATATGCAATATACTTATTAATGTGGAGACGTTTACATTTTTATAGAGTTAAATATTGAGATTCTCTTTTTGGTTAATGAATAAGAAAGTTAGATAAGAATGAAGGAATTAAAGAGAAAATACTTGCTGTGCTTAATATATATGTTTCATTTTAGGTCAATTTACTGCTTAAAATCACTCAGCTTTTTCTTGTCTACTGGATAATTCCCAAATCTAAAACCGGGCATTCAAGTTCCTTCCAAATGTGTTCCCAACCTAGAAGCTTCTAAGCTTATCTACCTCCACTGGTTCTCCTCTCCAGCCATACGTATTTGCCTGTTATTTCCCCAAATTGTTCTGTATCATCTCAGCTCCATGGCTATGCTCAAGCTATTCTCCCTGTCTGAAATGCTCACACTTCTGTTGTCATCTCTCTTGGCAAGAGAGACTTCTGTGAACTTGCAGTCAGAACACATTCTTCTTTCATTCTCCTATTTCCTATAACATGTTTTGCAAAGTAAAAGAAACATTATCTTACTATGCACTTCAGGATTCATCTGAGGCAGAGAACTACATTTGCATAGAAAACAAACAAACAAACCTTAATGAAACCATGGGTGGGGGGAGAGTGAGACAAAAAGATTACAGAGATATGGAAATAGACTTAAGAGGTAAAATTGGGGAAGAGAAAAGAGAAGGGGGGTGGGTAATAGAAGAGAGAAAATAAATGGATGTGTAACATGGCAAAACTGCTTTCTGGAAAATTTTAGAAGCTAGCTTATCTGGTTTTCTATTTAAAACAATGTTTCTCTGCTTTTGCTACTTCTGAAATGTTCAGTAGATTTTGCCATGCACAAAAGCCCTTTTCAATGTGTTCTTTGTCTTTTCTTTTGAGAAGGAAGAAAGACTATAACGTCCATATTTGTTTAGGTGCCAGTGAAAGGATGAATGAAGAGCCTCAATATTTAGGGCAGAAAATAAAATTCAGGGACAAGAGGAAACAGGGACAAGAGATAGCTAAAGAATTGTCCTTTCTTTAGGATTTAGTAGAATACGTAGTGATAGTATGGATTTTCCATTAAGGCATAAACTGGTAGTGTTTTTCAATCCTATTGTAAGGTGACCAACTAACTTGGTTTGCCTGGAATATGGAATTTTCAGTGCAAACATTGGGAAAGTCTCAGGCAAACTGAGATGAGGCGATAATCTTAATGAGGGACAGAAAGACACTAAATGACATCTATATGCCATAATACCCTCTGACACACATATGGCACTGAGCAATCATACCTTGAATTCTTAGTCATCACTCTCTTTGCAATATAGGTGATAAAATGGTAATATGACTCTTTTATAAAAATAACACACTTGATCTGCAATCTAAATCTATCCCCTCAAATCATTATCTAAAGAGACTTTTTTCTTAATAATTACCCTAATAAGTACTCAGTGCATTTTTTACACCCTTACCTTGGAGTTACCTTAAGTTTGCAGATCACACATGGCAGTGATTTTTTTGCCTCCTTCTTCCAGAGAGCATTTGTCAACATCTGGAGACTTTGTAATTGTCAGAATTAGGATCAGTGGGAGACCAAGGATGTTGGTAAGCATCCTACAATGAAACAATGAAAAGGACAGCCCCGTGCAAGAAAGAATTATCTGGCCCAAAATGTCATTACTGCTTAAATTAATGTACATCCTGAACTATATTCTTCTAGCCTAGTGTTGGCAAATACTTGGCTTGACATGAGGATTTGCTATTTGAAAACCTTCAAAAACATTTGGGGACAAGGTACCACTATGAGTGTCTATTTTATAACACCTCTTCCATGCCAAACGCAGAGTAATGATAGGTAAAATATTTTTAAAATACCAAAAAGAAATATGCATAAAGAAGATAAATATCTTCATGGACAAAAAATGGAATAGAAACACAAAGCTATAACCTGGACCTGCTTGGTTCTGGGTCCAAAAGCTAATTGAGGCAACAAAGTTTAAACTCCATGGGAAAACAGAATCCAAAATGCTCCATACCTGCCAGGTATCCAGAGCCAGTTTCAGCTCCTGAAATCAGTGGGTTTTGCAAGACTCCTTAAAGAGAGAGTTTAAAAAAACAAGAAACCTCTTACTGCCACTCTGAGATACAGCTTTTATAAGGATCTTTATTAGAATAACCTAGACTATGTTGGAACAAGCAGCTCCAAAATTCCGTTGGTGTAAAACAGTGGAAGTTTATTTCTTGCTCCGTTTCATGTCCGCCACAGGTCAATATGTCTATGTTCGTTGCAGTTTGTGCTCATTCTCCACTCAGGCTGCCAAAGAAGTCACCACCTTAATATGTCCTGGCATCCATGCTCTGGATGGTCTTGCATCAGGAAGTGTATGCTCTGAACTTGAAGTGACACATATCATCTCATTGGACTCAGGAAGTGAAATTCTATCATGTGCCTGGAAGGAGGGTGAACTGCACTAATGAAAGCCACAAGTTCCTTTTCTAAAGTTCTAATAATAGATCTAAAAAGCCAAGAACCAGGTGGGCAAACCTGCTTGCTTGTTCAAAGACTGGATCTGTGATAGCTCCAGTTTTAAAATGCGTTGGAAGTTCGAGTTATTGATATGAGATCTCGTCATGATCTAGGGGCTCTAGAAAAAGCAATCTTTTCAATAGGTAGAATAGAAAGAAAGAAAAGGACCCACATGTAAGATCAGCTTGCAACTTAAAATCTAGTGGAACATGAGGAAACCCAGCAATTCTTCTGGTTCTCTTACACCTGGGTAAATGGTTGGATTATCCAACTTTGCTCTTTTATAGTAAGGGCTGGAATGTGAGGAGGAGTCATGTATGTCATTTCCAGATTCAAGACTGTAAGAGCTGGCACATGATCCTCTTTGTTTCTTTCTTTCTACCATTGAGACAGGTGCATTCCAAATGGCATAGGTTCTGATGGTGATAAAATAGAACAGATCCCACTATGGACAAAAAAATGGTCATGTGACTTAAGTGTAGCATATAGCTTAAGTATATTGCTTTAATCCACTGAAATTTTGTTATTTCTTTTTTATTAGAGATATTGTAGTTTTATAGAAAAATCATGCAGAAAATACACAGTTCCCATATACCACCTATGGCATTGATATTATTTATGAATTCCAAAAAGAGATATTGATTATATTTGTAAACTGGTCTGTTCCTCTGGGTGTGATACCCCTTTTATTGTATTAATTTCAGAGGTTTCACGTTTACTTTATTAAATCAAAGATTGGGGCTCTGATTTGACCACATCATTAGGGAGTGCAGGATTGAGTCCCCACTCCCTTGGTGAGTTATATAAACGGACACTCAATCAATCAAGATACAGAAGTGGATACACAGAGAAGAAGAACATAGAGGAAGAGAGACAGCTCCATAGCCACAGTAGAGGCCTGGGAAGAGAGATGAGCCTGATACTTTGCAGCTGAAGAGAACAGAGCAGCTGAGAAGCCCTAAGAGACAAGCCCTATGCCAACCTACATCTGAGTTTGGAAGAACTGGGACCACGGAGCCCTAAGAGAAAGAAGGAAAGCTGAACCCTCATGGACATCCGCTGCCATCTTGCTCCAACATGTGGCAAATGACTTGGGTGAGGGAGTACTTCTTATGTTGTGACTGTATGCTTCTACCCCAAATGAATACCTTTTATAAAAGCCAACAGATTTTTGGTACTTTATATCAGCATCCCTTTGAGTTGACTAACACACCACCCTATTATTAACATCTTGCATTAGTGTGGTACATGTGTTACAAATTGACAAAAGGACATTTTTATAATTGTTCTATTGACTATTGTCTATGGTTTACCTTAGGACTTACTGTATGTGTTGTACAGTTCTATTTTTAAGTTTTATTCTAGTAACATATATACAGACTAAAATTTTAACCACATTTAAATATATAATTAAGTGCTGTTAATTATATTCACAATATTGTGCTTCTATCACCAACATCCATTCCCAAAAGTTTTCCATTGCCCCAAATAGAAACACTGTATAATTTAAGCATTAACTCCCCATTCCCTATCCCCATCCCAGCCCTGATAATCTATAGTCTAGTCTTTGACTGTGAATTGCTTATTCTGATTATATACCAGTGAGATCATACAATATGTGATCTTTTTTGTCTGGTATATTTCACTTAACATGATGGATTCAGGGTTCATGCATGTTTTTGCATGTATCAGAAAGTCTTTCCTTTTACTAGCTGAAAATATTCCATTGTATGTATGTAACCCACTTTGTTTATTCATTCATTGGTTGATGGACATTTAGTTTGTTTCCATCTGTTTTGGTCAGCCACAGGCGTGCCTTTTGAAATATACCAAAGATTGGTCGGTCTTTATAAAGGGTATTTATTTGGGGTAGAAGCTTACAGTTACCAGGCCACAAAGCATAAATTTCTTCCCATACCAGAGTCCATGCCCTGGAGCAAGATGGCTGCC
>PVKH010018193.1:0-15200 GCA_004027955.1 Chaetophractus vellerosus | reverse complement strand
CAGAGGTCCTTTAACCGAGTTTAATGTAATCAAAGGGGTCCACACCCGCAGGAATGGATTAGTTCAAAAGCATAATCTTTTTCTGGGAGTCACAAAATTCAAACTGGCACATTCCCCTTTCTCCATACATATATGTTACATCTTTCCATGTAATTTCAGGTGCATTGAGATCTTTCTTTTAATTCAATATGCAAGAAGAGTTTTACAATTTCTTTGATTTGGTTTAGAATTTTAGAGTCCCAGAATTCTGCTTGGTTCTCAAGCTATCATGGCTCTTGGCTCTCCCCCTCCCTACCGCTTGCTGTCTTTGTCCATTTGCTGGGAGATCTTCTGTGTCTGTTTCTTGCCTTCTCGTCTCATTTTTCTACTCCAGGCTTCACCAGGATCCTAGAGACCTCTGATGTGGGAGAGAGGCACCCTGTCACTTGCGCCATCTCAGTTCCTGGTTTCTGGCGCATCTTGCCTTGACTCTCCCCTGCGTCTCCTCTTTCTCTTGTCGCGTCATCATCTTGCTGCATGGTTTGCCTGCTCACCTATTTACCAGGAGAGCCTGGAAATTGAACCCAGGTCCTTCCACATGATAGATGGATGCCCAATCACTTGGGCCACATCTGCTTCCTGCCATGGCTCTTTTGAGGTTCCATCTTCCATGTCATTTACTTCCATACTTAAACCATATTTGCTTCCTATCATTTACAAATGTTTCTGAGAGTGCTTTTTATTTTTATTTTTATTTTTTAAATAGGCTTTGGATAGCCAGTTTCAGATACCTCTTAAATTAGTTTCTCTTATACTCTCTGGAATCTCTCTACCTTAATCATCTTAGAAAATACTGAAGGTAAGAAAAACTCATAATAAGAACCTGATCAAAGGCAAAGCTAATAAAATGTGTTTCCCTCCCCTTATTTATTTCATGATAGTCTGATAAAGAAATCAAGAGATGATGATAATTTTTTTAAAAAAATTTCAGTGATATGGCTTATTTTTATTCACTTGTGCTTTACAAAGCTATTAATATTTTGTGATCTGCTGTCTCAAGTTCTGATCTTATTACCTTGTCGTTTTCTCCTTTAAATTCTATTTTTATTTTGATGAACCGTTTCTTTGTATTTTTTTCTAATCTGAGTTATCTGATACAGTTGAAAAATCCACTTGAAACATTTCATTCCACTTTGTATGTTGTTGAAAATATTAAACAAAAATAGACTTGAGAGACCTAGTTCCTGTTCCAACCTTTACCTCAAATCCATGCCATTTCTGTCTTCTTTTGTTTGTTTTTTTTTTAAATTTATATATTTATAAAAATAGCAGTAACAATAGCCAGCCACAAAAGATAGTTGTGAGAATTTTAAATCATTTTGGTAAGTTTCTGGTATCCAGTATGCCCCTCTGCTTTTTTGTAGACTTAGAAAGATAGTGCTGGGTATCACACCACATATTTAATGTGGGAATAATTCCTGTTAAAATCTAAGCTAATCGTTATCTGGATGTGAAATAAAGTTTCTTTTGTATCAAAACGGAATTGAAGTATGTAATTAATACTATCACTAGTATTTTAATGCCTGGGCAAATTCTGCGTTTTGGAAAATTTATGACTAAACAATATGCAGCATAAACATCATTTTTATATACAATCAACTCTTTACATCTTTTCCTTAAAAATTATATTATATACAGCTAACATTTTCATTCTTAAACAGTTAAACAGTTTAGACAAATATAGGGCAAATCGTCATTAAAGGGTCTCTTTCAGACTTTCAATCTTCTCTTGCCAAAGATAACCTCTGTCAGTAATTTGATGTGTAACTTTATATCATTTTAGGGCATAACACATTTCTACTTAATATATTAAGGTACATATTCCTAGCACTCAATACATTTTATATCTAATAATTGTTTGAAAAATAAAAAATGATCAGCACAGAGGATGATATAACAACTTTTGTATTCACTACTCTAAATTGCTTGTTGTGTTTGCTACCTGTTTTTTAGGATGAAGTCCTTCATATATATATTTAAAACAATATAAATATTTAAAACATTTAAAAAACGCACAAAAATTATTACTCTATATACGTCTTATTTCAAACTTGCTTTTTCTACTCAGTTTATAACTGTTGTTGATAGATACAGTTTGTTCATTCTAAATATATAAAATTTTCAAGTCTCCTTTTTTAAAAAGTCATACTTAATTTTTAAAATTATAAGAGATATTTAGGTGTGTGTATTGAGAAAATTCAAATTAACTGCATTCTGAAAAAATAGGTTTCCGACATTTCCTTTCAACAATACTTTTGAAACACAGATAAAATTACTTCCTGTCTCTCAGTTTCCTGTATCCATGGCAACCCCTGTTTTACACACTGACTGTTGTGGAACCAATGGGAAGAGTGGTGTTTGTTTTTAAAGTGGTAAGTTAAGAAAAAATAAGGTGGAGGGGTGGAGGTCAACAATACCACAGAAAGAAATGGAGTTTAGAAATGTCCCTCAGCAGATTTAAAAAGAAAACCTCTACTTGAATCAGCCGGGTGATAATACTGTGAATTTCCTGTTCTTGGTAAGATTATTTATTTAAATAAAAACTTTTAGCTGAAGTGAAAAATAATTTTGTCTTTATGAAAAACTATAGAGAGAGTTTAAATATTCTTTAAAGTTTATATTTTCACAAATTGTCATGTTATGTAATTGACATTACAATTTAATATTAGTTAAGCGACATACTGTAGCCAAAGACTTTCACCCCTACATAATCACGTCACCTTTGTTATACTCAGTTGTAATATTTTATATTAACTCAGCAAATATTATATTTTGCATTTTATTAAATTTAAATTATCATTTGTCAAGCAGTGAGTTAATGGTCTGGAGGTATTAATAATTCTAGAACATGTTCCAAACTTTCATTACTTTATGTTTTCATCATGGTGTGGTTTGTGATATTTACTATTATTGCCTGATCCTAATAAAAACAAACTAGAGTACAGAATTCCTAGTATTATAAAACTTTCATTTTAAGAACTTTTTGATGATTTACAGTTTTACTTTCTCTTTTTATAGCCAATTCTGATATGAACAGAAAAACCAAGAACAGGGCTATGTGTGGATTACAATTTTCTCTGCATTACCTACGGCTGTTTCTACTTATTACCTATTATCTTGTATTATTATTCCATAAAGAGATACTTGGATGTTCATCTGTTTGCCAGCTCTGCACTGGGAGACAAATTAACTGCCGTAACTTAGGCCTTTCAAATATTCCCAAGAATTTTCCTGAAAGTACAGTTTTTCTGTATCTAACTGGAAATAATATAACTTATATAAGTGAAAATGAATTAACTGGACTTCATTCTCTTGTGGCATTGTATTTGGATAATTCTAAAATTGTGTATGTATATCCAAAAGCCTTTGTTGAATTGAAGCATCTTTATTTTCTATATCTAAATAATAATATTATAAAACGTTTGGATCCTGGAGTATTTGAGGGACTTTCAAATCTCCGTAATTTATATTTACAATTTAATCAAATATCTTTTGTTCCAAGGGGAGTATTTAATGATCTGGTTTCAGTTCAGTACTTAAATCTACAAAGGAATCGCCTCACTGTCCTTGGTAGTGGTACCTTTGTTGGTATGATTGCTCTTCGAATACTTGATTTATCAAACAATAAAATTTTGAGAATTTCAGACACAGGCTTTCAACATCTTGGAAACCTTGATTGTTTGTATCTAGAAGGCAACAATTTAACAAAGGTACCATCAAATGCTTTTGGAGTACTTAAGAGTCTTAAAAGACTTTCTTTGTCTCATAATCATTTTGAAGCAATACATCCCTTTGCATTTCAAGGACTTGTCAAATTAGAGTATCTCCTTCTGAAAAATGCAAGAATTAAAAATATTGCTAGGAATGGGTTTAGTGGCATTAATAATCTCAAACATTTGATCCTAAGTCATAATGACTTAGAAAATTTAAATTCTGATACATTTAGTTTGTTAAAGAATTTATTATACCTTCAGTTAGATAGAAACAGAATAATCAACATTGATAATGATACATTTGAAAACATGGGAGGGTCTTTGAAGATTCTTAATCTGTCATTTAATAATCTTACAGACTTACATCCAAGGGTCCTTAAGCCATTGTCTTCATTGACTCATCTTCAGGCAAATTTTAATCCTTGGGAATGTAACTGCAAACTCTTGGGCCTTCGTGACTGGCTAGTGTCTTCATCCATTACTCTAAACATCTATTGTCAGAATCCCCCATCCATGCGTGGCAGAGCATTGCATTATATTAAGTGGACTGACTTTACAAATTGCGTTACATCTTCGACAAATGTATCCAGAGCTTGGACTGTAAAATCTCTTCATATTCATCACAAGACCACTGCGTTAATGATGGCCTGGCATAAAATAACCACAAATGGGAAACATTTGGAAAACACTGAGACTGAGAGTGTTACTTTTTGGGATCGAATTCGTACTTCACCTGCCAGTAGATTTTTTCAGGAGAATACCTTTGATAATACATTAGAGACTACTGCAGTGTTACCTGTGCAAATAGAGCTTACTCCTTCTGTTAACTTGAACTTGGAAAAAAACAGTGTTCTACCAATTGATGCTGCATCAGTGTCAGGGAAAACATCTCTAGTTTGTACACAAGAAGTTGAAGAATTGAATGAGGCTTTTGACATTTTGCTTGCTTTTTTCATCTTAGCTTGTGTTTTGATCATTTTTCTGATCTACAGAATTGTTCAGTTTAAACAAAAACTGAAGGCACCTGAAAACTCAGGGGAAAATAGACTTGAATACTATAGCTTTTATCAGTCAGCAAGGTATAATGTAACTGCCTCAATTTGTAACACTTCCCCACATTCTCTAGAAAGTCCTAGTTTGGAGCAGATCCGACTTCATAAACAAATGGTTCCTGAAAGTGAGGCACAGGTCATTCTTTTCGAACATTCTGCTTTATGAGAAACCCTCAGTGCCATGGACATAAATAAAATTGAAACTTCATTATAGATTTATATACTTTGTTTACAAATATAGTTAATTATATGATCTTAGTGTTATTAAAATATATGTTGTACTAATTTGTGAATGTTGTGTTCATTCCGCAAATATTTTCTTTGACAGACACTGTATTAAGTAATAATAATAGGTAACATTATTGTATACCAATTGCTATGCTTAACACTTCACATATCACATGTAATTCTTAAACAGCCTCCTCGTAAGGTAGCACTATCTATAGTTTATAGGTAACAAAATGTGGGCAGAGAGAATTTAAGTAGCTGTCCCAGGTTCTCAGCTTGTGGCACTTTTTAGGTCTGTCAGTCTCCAGAGTCCATACTTTTATTTTCCTGCCTACATGTTAAGATTACAATTGTGAAAAGCATAGACATGGTTGCTATCCTTGGTAAAATTTGAAGTCTAGAGGAGGGGATACATGATTGCTATACAGTATGGTAAGTGCTGCACTTGGAGGAGCTATGAGGTTTAACATATGGCAATTAGAGATGGCTTTGTGGAAAACATGACATTGAAACTGGATCATAAAGGAAAATTAGAATTGCCCAGTGAAGAGAGCTGAGTAATGGGTAGAGGTAGCCCCATATTAGAAGGGTAGAAAAAAGAGAAAGAATTCTGCTTTTTAGGAACTAAAAAGAGTTCAGTACGGCTGGAGTTGTGAGTAATGATGTAAAATTTGAAGCTGGAGCAAGAGATCAGATGATGAAGGTTATTGTAATTTCATGGTTTATTCTGAGGATAATGGGGAGCCAGTGAAGGATTTTAAGCAATGGAGTAACATGATCAAATTTACCCTTTAAAAAGTATACTCTTTTTCTTGAAGGAGCAGCAAGACTAGAGGCAGGATTAATTGGGTAAGAATCTGAATTACTAGTCCAGGGGAGAGTTGTGGAGGCCTTGGCTAGGATAATGGCAGAGAAGGTTAAAGATTCTAGAGCTACTTTGGAAGTAAAATGAACCACCTTGGTGAGTGGATTAGGGGTGATAGGAGAGGGAGCAGTCAAGGATGTTAGGTTTTTGGCTTAGACAGCTTTAAGCTGCATTCCTGAGGTAAGGAAACAAGAGAAGTGGGGATATGTGTGGGGGAAAAATAATGAGCTCAATTTTAGATATAAGGCTCATGTGGAATCTTCAAGTGGAAATATCCAGCAAGCAGAAGTTCAGGAGAGAGGTCTGTCTTGGTGAGGATCAGTAATTCTTAAGCTTTCACCACTCTGGAAGCATATGATATGCTTTTAACAATAACAACCACCACTTGGGTCATGATTTTGAAGAATAAGAATAAGGTAAGAATAGGCCTTGTAGAAGGTGAAGGAGCCCCCAGGAGATGTTGGTAAACTTGATTGAGATTTCGAAGTGATATAATGTTTTTCTCTGTTATATAAGTTTATACTTGTATAGCAGTATAGTATTCATTTTATAGTAAGTGCCCGTGCTCATTGATACATATTAAAAATGTCTTCTTAAGCATTATATCTTATGTTTGTGTCTGTGTGCCCCTTACAAATAAAAATTAGTATTTCTTATTATTAAAAGTTATTACTGTCCATATAAAATTAGCCTGAAACAGTCTGGAAGTGTTAAACCAAGTGTTAATAATCAAGTTTGTATTGTGAAACAGGAATAATTATAAGAAGGTTTTATGTTGTCCATTATACTTTAAAACACAGATTGCTGGGCCTCACCCCCCAGAGTTCCTGATTCAGTAGGTCTGGGTTGGGGCCTGAGAGTTGGCAATTCTAACATGTTTACTGCTGATATTGCTGGCCTAGGGATCACACTTTGAGAACTACTACCTTAAGATATTTGAGAGAAAAACAGAAAGGAGTTGGGGAGTGTTTTGCAACATGACATATCTAGATATTGCAAAGAGAGGCACTGTACAAGAGTTTAAGAACAATGGTCTCCCTTTCCCCACCTAACTTAAAGCTTTGCCCTTGATTGTGAAGTCAGCAGAAAATGTGATTATCTTTTAAATGAGTATTTTATTTAAATTACTTTTTTCATTATAGAAGAGTGTGTGATGTTTGTTTTGCCTTGAAAGACATTTTGAATAATACAGTTTTCTTTGTTGTGTCTCCCCACCCCCTACAACTACAATTTTTTTTCTTTAAAATTACATGTTTATTAAAAAAAAAAAACTACAGAAATGTATAAGGCAAAAGGTGAACACCCTTCATATCCCCACTCTCCATTGCCTAAACCACATCCTCTTAAAAATGTTTAGGAGCAACATAGCTAGTGATTCAAATCTAGGAAAAATCCCTGTAACAAAGTATTTATCTTGATCTGAAAATTCCTGTCCTCTTCAAAGAAGGTGATTTAGAAATTCTATACATTTTTTTTTAAACATTTTTATATGTAACTTAAATTTAAGATCAACCAAATTTAGGCTCACCTAGAAAACCTCAATCTTAATTAATACCAATTTATGTATGGAGCTATAGTTATATAAGTAGTATACAACTAAGTGCTCATTTCAGTCTCTATCACCAGTCACTCCTTTGTAAAATGTTAGCTAGCTCACATTTCACTGTTTGATATTTCAAAGCTTAAAAACTTATTTTTAAGTAAAAGCAATCTGAAGTGATATGTACATAGTAATTTTCTGATATAATTTCTGTATTTCATTATTTCACATTTTGATCAATGCTACCTTGGACAAAACAGCTCAGTTAAAGCCATATAACATTCTGAATTATCATAGGTAAGGAAGCTTATCCTTTCCAAGATTTCCCTACCATTTACTAAATGTTCTTGATAGAACACTCAAGAATAGACAGGGTCCAGAAGGACAGTTTTAGATATAGAATCCATTTTTTTTCATTGAATATTATAAATGATGGTTAAAGTTACAGGGCAAACCAAAAAGTCTTTTTTCCCTCCTGATAATAAATGAGAAGTATAGAATTCAACTACCATTTTTTATAACATTTTATCCTTTTTAAGTATATTTAGAATTCCAATGTAAAATTTGAGAAGCCTGTCTATGGTGGTATAACTGGGAACTTGCCCCCAACTTGCACTGGAATAGAGAATTTTATTTTAAATTTTTAATTGTTTTTTAAAGATATTTAGATTACATAAATGTTACATAAACAATATAGAGGATTCCCATATGTCCCATTCCCCATACCACCCACATTTACCCACATTAACAGCATCCTTCATTAGTGTGGTACATTCATTGCAATTGGTGAACACATTTTGGAGCATTGCCACTAAGCATGGATTATAGTTTACATTGTAGTTTACACTCTGTCCCACACAATTCAGTAGGTTATGGCAAGATATATAATGGCCTGTATCTGTCATTGCAGTGTCATTCAGGACAATTCCCAAGTCCCAAAAATGCCCCCATATTTTATCTGTTTTCTCTCTCCCTGACCTCAGAACCTCCAGTGGCCACTGCCTCCACATCAATGATATAATTTCTTCCATTACTAGAATCAAGTCTATAGTAGAATACTAGTAAGTCCACTCTAGTCCATAGTTCATTCCCCAGTCTTGAAAATTCTGGGATGGTGATGCCCACTCCGCCTCTGATTGAGAGGGGCTTCAGTCCCATATGGCCGATGGATGGGACTCTCTTGCTTGCAGTTGTAGACTCTCTCAGTTCCTTGGCATGGTGGTTGTCCATTGACTCCTCCTTAGTAGAGAATTTTGATGTCAAGCTGTTAGTGAGGGCTTCAGTGGTATGGGATAAAGACAGGAGTCTTTATTCTTCTGTTTCCTGGTCAACATGAGTGACCAGAAAGCCACAGGTGGTTGAGTGGGCGATTGAGGCAAAGGAAGACTAAGACATCTCATGATCTTCAGCAAATGAGGGATTGTCAGTGTTCTGGTACCTGGAGGCTTAAGTGGTGGGGAGAGGTAAGCGTGGACATTGTGGGAGAGTAAAGAAATTTCTGTAAACTTATATGGAGCAGGAAAAGAAGAGCTTTGCTCACCTACAACTACTACTTTTTATTTTGGGTAGAGTCTTGGATTTTTCTCATAGATAAAGTTCCAAGGTACTTTATTGATCCACTTAGTCTCATGGCCTTCTGCATGTTTTGAGTCAGCAACAGTTGAACAGATTATTCTCTTCTTTCCTATTGTCTTGTATATTTTACATAGGGATTCCCCCAAGTCATGGAATTTAATCAGACCTCACCTATATGACAAACAGTTACCTTTAGACTCTAAACTTAAACAGTTTTTGAAAACTTTTATTGTTGTATAAACCACAAACAAAAGTTTAACCACCACTCAGGTCAAGAAATAGAACATTTAGGCGTAACATATGTGGAGTTTCTTTCACATATGAATTCTATAAATACCTAAATGATTAAGCTTTGAAATAGAGGGAGACCCACAAGTAATTGAGCATTTTTTTCCTCAATTATCTTACCCATAAACTGTTACCATAGTAAAATTTGCTATATTTTGCAGTGGGGGGTGGAGGTGGGGGTACAAAAATGGGAGAAAAGTCTAGGCCTGGCTACCAACTTGCTCCCACATGCACTTTCTTGTGTCCTCTTTGGACTTATTTTTCTTCCTTGTCATAAGGATTCAACTCTTACTTATCTTCTATTACTGATCACATGCTAGGAAAATGTATGTATGAATTTGTAATATGATGTATTCCTTTTGATTCAGGAAGGAGAATGGGGTATGTGGCACAAAGAGAAAGCTGTTCTGTTTACCTTTTTTAAGACTTTATTTATGGCCATGTCTCACTGAATAGTAATTTTTTCTCCTAGGAAGACCATTATATTTCTTAGTGCAATTTATATTTGTCTTTGCTGTTATTGGACTTATCAATGAAATCTAAGGCTAGTGGGGAGGAATTTGCAACAGTTTTCTCAAAATGTTCATTATCTAGTTTTTTAGGGATTTCACTTATGGAAACAATAGTAACAAGGGGATAAGGCCCAATATTTTTCTATACTGGTATTGTATGGTCTCAAGCATAGTTTAAATTAAAATGAGCCCTCTACCACCTGTATCACTTTGATGAAGCTGATAGTCTCTTGTGGCTGCACGCTTTTAATATGGGCAGCTCCATGGGTTAAAAGTGAAACATTTTGGTGGTGAGAGCAGCATGAATGAGATGAATGTTTTATATACCTGCTCTTGGCCCAGATGTGCCTCGTCTTAGTGCATCTGACTCTTTTGAGTGATAAAGGGCACCATATTTGAGTAGGAAGTCGTTTTCTTAAGATTGAAAAGTATGGAGACCTTGTATATATGTTGTCTTCCTGTATGTGTTAGCTTTCTCGTACATTTGCATAACCCCCTGCCTATTCTTAGTTTGGATCTTTGGTGTAGGAAAGGGTTATTACTTTTTGCTAGGTACCTTCTGTGGAATTCCTTTTTCTAAACTTAATACATTAAGTTTACATTTTCTTTGCATTTTGTTGAGAGTCCAAAATTTTTTATGTTCTGGTGCAGTTTCCTTTTGCTTTGGCCTCCAAAGCCCTTTGCCATCCTCAATTAGCTGCTTCTCAGCTATGAAAGCCTTTTGAACACTATCCTCTAGAATCAGAAGAACCAGACCCACTTGTAGTTCTATTCTTATTACTAATACAACTTATCACATAAGTTCAGGGAATAAGATTTCAGGCAGATGGAAATCCTCCTTGAAAGCCCTGAGGCTATAAAGTGTAAAAAGAAAAAAAATGCTGGTATAGCTGGAGAATAGTGAGCACGGGGTAGGCCATGCTAGATGTGAGGTCAGAGAGGTGGGAAGGAGCCAGGTCAGACAGAGCTGAGTAAACTATGATTAGGAGTTTAGATTTGTAAGCATAATAGAAAGTTATTGAGAGGTTTAAATGCTTCAAAGCAAAAGAAAGGGAGGATCAGATTTGCAAAGAGTACTTTGGTCTGCTCTGTGGAAAACGGATTAGAGGAAATTAAGAATGGAAGATTCCCAACTTGGGAAATTATGCAGTAGTTCAAACTAGAGACAGAGCTGGAATGTAGCACAGTGTTAGTAGTAGGAATATGGAGAAGTAGAAATAAAGAACTTTTTCAGAGATGTGATAGAATTTCATGATGGATTGGATGTGAATGAGAAGAAAAGTAAAAGCTGAATCCTGGTTTCTGGGTTCAGTCATTGGGTGGATAGAGATGCTCTTTACAATAGATAAGGAAAACTGGAAGAGAGTGCTTGGTTTTTGTTTTGTTTTGCTGTTGGTTTCTTTTGTTGTTGGAGAGGTACTCAAAAGGCTGGTGTTGGATAGCTTGAGGTTGAGGTGTTCATGAGCCTGCCAAGAGTGGATGGGAAGGACACAGATGCACAGAGTTCAGGAACTCAGAGAAGGGTCATTGTGCATGCTAGCAGTATTTAGGAGGAATTTGACAGTGAACATAAGGAAACTCTACATAAGATTTATTGATCAACTTTATAGTCAAATGTCTATTTCTAATATTAAGTTGTTTGTTTAATTGCACATAGATATTTTTAAATAATGTAACATATTACTTTAGATTTATTTTCCCCTTATTTCATGAAAGTTTTTAAATGCTTCATATAAAAAATCTTTAATATTTGTATCTTCATCATCACCAGTAAATGTCCCCTTTTGATCATCTAACACTTCCAGAGTACGTTATCTTCATTTCTGTTGAAGCTGTATGAAATATAGCACTTCCCAGGAATTAACTGTGAGCCACAAGTACCTTTTAATATACCTTTAATGACATTAGCATGGCACTGTCTGATATTTACAATCAGTGAGTCATGTCCCTAACCAAATGACTGTTAAATTCTTTACATCCCTTTTAAAATAACAGGACCCAATTCTATCAGGTGATTCCTATAAGCATCTAGAATAAGCATTGATTGGATTTTTTTTCAGCCTGATGTCTTTTTCCAAACAGTTCATGATCATCTACTTTTCATGGAATCTTAATACATCTTCACTGAGTATTGTTTCCTACAGCGTAGTCTTTCTCTTGAACATCACGTGATGACAGTTTCTTCCCACTTCCTATCACACATGGATTTGTTATACTTATTTCTTATTGTCTTGAAGATAATGGCTTTTTCTTTTTTGCCTATGTGTATATGTGCACCCTGAAAGAAAAAAGATAATTAGGGGAATGGTTTATAATATAATAGCCTTTGTAAGGATCATTGTTGGGCACAAAAAGATTCAGCTTTCCTTTTAAGATAACTTAGTGATTTTCCACTATGAATTTTTAGCCTATTTCCTTGCCAGTATTTGTCAGGGGAACTAGATTTATTAATACACTTTTCCATGACCCTGCAGAGAATTACTGTGTAGAAAGGAAGGATGTGTGTTTCCATTTAAGTGACAGAAGTATTTGCACATTAGTCCTGGAAAATATCTTTGGAGGAAAAAAGCAAATTTTAGTGTAAATGTCACCACTTTTTTAGTCTCTGGTGTTATAGAAATTCTGGAATAAATCAAGACTTTCAATAAACTGCTGCTTTTTGCTTAATCTTGTTAAATGACATGCAGAGAAATATAGTTAAAAGAATATTCTATGTAGGTATGACTTTTAGTGCCTAAAACTTGTTTATTTTCTTAAAGTGCCCTGACTTAACTGTCCTCCTATTTTTGAAATATAATAATGCAAGAGAGTCTTCAAGTATTTATTAGGTATGAGGTATGTAAATAGTATAACTGTGGTCTTATTAAATAAGAGAAAATTCTAAAGTGACTAAGGTTCTGATTCACTTCCTTCTTGGATCTATAGTATGAAAACTGTTAACTCATCAACTTTAGCTTATAAAACAGTTCTGTAAAGTTAATTGAAAATTTTGCATGCGTGTGTGTCTGTTTTCCTCCCAGGTCCAAGGGGATGAGGATGTAACGTAAATATGTAAAAATGTCATTAATGGACAAATAATTAAAGGCAATGCTCTATGATGATGACTCTGATTGTCTAAACAGTAGAAGTACAAAATACTTACTAGAAAATACAAAAAGAAACTCGAGACCTGTAAATATTCAGTCTAATATTTTTTATGCTAACCAAATAAATATTCACATATTTCCGTTATTTATCCCTGGGGGATTGAAAAGTTTATTTTTCTAAGGGCATTAGTTTAACATTTGTGGTTTGGGTTCATAATGATACAAGAAAACAGAAATAATTTCAGGCCAACCTGGCTTTTTAATTGGGTCAATAAACCCAAGGAAGATTGAATAATTTGTTTGTCTTTAGTATGTAGTTTTCAAAAGCAAGAAAAGTTCACTCTGCATTAAGTTACTCTATAGATATACATTTATATACCCAGAAAATGCTTTAAAATGCACACCTTTAGGAAATACTAAGTCAGAATTAAGAATTGACTACAGTTCTTAATACAGCATGAATATTATTTTGGCTGAAAAATAAAAGGTAACTGAAAATTATGTGGAACTGTTTTAACAGATCAAATGGCCTTTATTTGCTATGACTACACTTTGTCATGCCCTCATCTATTTCTTTAATGCTTGTTATATGTGTAATATTATCACATACTTGAATAACAAACCAAGGAGATCTTTAAAAAGATAGGCTTGTCTTCTTTTGGCGGCATATTTGTAACTCATGTTAATATATCACTAAGTATATAAAATAGGTAAAAGTGATTGAGACATGAAGGAAAATATGTTCAGGTTACTAATACATTTTTTCCATTTTAGTTTTACTTTCAGTCTATCTTTTATCCTTGATGTTAAACTTTCCTTGCATTTCTAAAATGAGTGTTTCAGAAAGAGATTTCCAACATAGTCACCTTCTGTTTGATTTTCTGGTACATGCCTAGTGTAGACTGATCAGTTGTAATGACTGTTATCTATAACTCAGCAATATATACTTGTATTTAAAAAAAAATAAGAGAAAATAAAATTGTGAAAAGAAAACAAGGCCAATTCTCAAGCTTTGGGATCATTAATTTCCTTGATTATTTATTGAGTATTCATATTATACAAAATATTACCCTGTAGAATATAAAAAATAAATGGCTTCTGCTTCAAATTACTTACAATTTTTGGGAGAGAAGGCATACTGGGCAAAAAATATTAAAGGATATTAGTAGAAAGTTATAAAAGATGCCATATGTGTTACATGCCAAAATGAGTAGTGCAGAAGGTTTATTGTGGGTTAGAAAGTGGTCAGGGAAGGCTTCGTGTGAATAAAGATGAGGAAATAAAGGGGGGAGTATATCATGAGGAGCAAGAACAGAGTAAGCAGACGTGTGTGGAGTGTTCTTTTTAGAAGGTGGTAACTTAACTGTTTGCCTGAAATCAAGGGAAGAAAGAGTAATGTGATATAACTTTTGAAAAGTGGGTTTAGAGCCTCCTGAGGTTTTTGATAGCCCCTGAAAATTCTTGAATTAAGAAGAGAGAGAATGAAATTTAAGAGACTGGAATAGTAAACACTCCATTTGATTCCTTGACACCCACAATAATAAGGAAACAAATATAATCAGTTAGGTCCCATGTGGCATTGTGAAATGAAAATAACTATATGAAAATTGGGGCTCCTTTATTTAAGGGGGGGGTATCTAACCTAATGCAATCAATTAAAGATGAGCTAATAATTTGAAATTTCCATAAGTGATAACAGAATAAATCAAGTTTATCTTGAGAATTAGAGAATCAGAATTTACAAGTGCTGCTCTGTCATCACCCAGGGGACAGGGTACTCCAACTTTAAAAGGATGATATTGAATCAGAAATAATCCTAAAATTGAGAAAGCAGTTACTCAGTATATTGAAAACAACAACAAGACATCTAACCATGTTGCTTAATTTCTTTGTCTTTCTTGCAGATTTCTAGTCTGTACTGTGTTACTTAGCACTCTGATGTTCTGCCATCAGAGAACAGACAACATTCGCATATGCAACACACCTCTGTATGTGTATTCAGAGTTCTGTGCAGTAGACTTTAAGCTCCTTTTAGGTTCTAAGTTCCCTGAAGTGATCACCTTTTTATCCCCAAGACCCATTATGGTATCTGGCACATTTTATGGGTTCATGTAATGTTGGTTAAAACGAGTTAATGTAACCATGGTGACCTAATCACCAGGTAGGGTTGGATGTGGTAAGTCAATCTATTTATTAATACAGTGCTCAAGTCAGCTCATGGAACTACAACAAAATATGAAGTTTTACCTGACGTAATCCACTGATCTTTTTTTGTTTGTTTGTTTTTAAACTCCTGAGAGTA
>PVKH010018192.1:0-15203 GCA_004027955.1 Chaetophractus vellerosus | reverse complement strand
ATAAATCTTAAAAAAAAAAAAAAAGTTGGCAGCGAGGGACTGGAGATCGTGATGACAAAGATGACAGTGGCAGCAGACAGAAACAAAAGAAAATCAGTTCTTAACTGTAGCTGTTACTATTAATTATTACATACCTGGCCAATGCCTTTAATCTTATCTTTTCAGGTATGAAAATTTATTATTTTAAATACAGACAAACCAAAGGAAGACAGAGAACACAATTTTGGGGTTCTACTCAACACCCTACATTCTACGATTTAAAGTATGGAAGATAATTAATGTGCCTACTCTCTGAAAGTGATCAGCTAAAGCATACAGACACTTAAGAACATGGTTATTCATTTGCAGAGTACATGTAAGAGTATCATAAATGGTAATAAGAAATATGACCACAGATCCAAGAGGAAGCATGTTATAGGAAATTACACAGGTCTGCCTCTTAACTATCTGTGTAGCCAGGAACAAGCTATTTTACCTCCCCAGTTTTAACTACCTCAATTGTAAAATAGATATTCACCTCATACTGTTTTTTTTTTTTTTTTAAGAAATCTTTTGGCTTTTTTCATAAAGGGTATTTATTTATTTTTAAAGATTTCTTTTTATTTATTTATATATCCCCCCCCTTGCTGCTTGTGCTTGCTGTGTTCATCTTGCTTTTCGTGTTTTTCTGTGTCTGCTTGTGTCCCCCTGGTGCAGCATCCTGCTGAGTCAGCTCACCACGTCGGAGCTTCCCTGCTCATGGTGGCTTCCCTTCTCAAGGAGGCCCCGGGAACTGAACCCGGGCCTCCCATGTGGTAAACCAGAGCCCTACCAATTGAGCCACAGCTGGTTCCCCTCATACTGTTTTGGGGAAGATAAAATGACATTACATATGTAAAAAACTTAGCACATTCCTGACATCAAAGTCCACACACAGAAAATTAAACACAATGCAAATGCTGTGCTAAAGAAAAACAAACAAACAAACAAAAAAAGCCAACCATTCCCTTTATAAACTAACCCCCTTTTTATCTTTTCCCCTGACATCCACTAGGTAGAGTGATATGTGAGGAAAAATTAGGATTTCCTAGCTCTTTCATTCTGTATATAATTTTTAAGACACATAATTGCATTATAAATTTACATGTGATGTAAGCACAGCTTTTAAATAATAGCTAGGTAAACATCTGAATGTAATAGGTCAAGGTAGTCATACATTCTTCAACACTGTGCAGGATAACTTTTTTCTTGTTTATTATTTTTAAAACCCTCCCCCCGCCCCCAGACACACACAATGGCTCCCTCACCTGTCTGCTCATTGTCTGCTCATCTTCTTTAGGAGGCACCAGGATCCAACCGCTTGAGCCACTTCCGCCCCCTGCTGGTTGCGGATGGTGTCTGCTGGTTGCAGGTGGCGCCTCCTCGTCTTCTTTAGGAGGCACCAGGAACCTAACCCAGGTCCTCCCATGTGGCAGGCGGGCGCCCAATTGCCTGAGTCATACCCACTCCCCGTTAATAACTTTTACTAATTAAAGTAATATGGGGGAAGTGGGTGTGGCTTAGGCGACTTGGCTCCCACCTACCACATGGGAGGTCGCTGGCTTGAATCCTGGTGCCTCCTAAAGAAGATAGGGAGCTGGCGCGACGGGCAGGCGCAGCAAGCTGACACAACAAGAGACACAAGAAGAAAAAAACATAATGAGAGACACAACAAAGCAGGGAGCAGAGGCTCCCGGTGCCTCCTGAAGAAGACAGCGAGCTGATGCAACTAGCAGGCATGGCAAGCTGAGGCAACAAGATGACACAACAAGAGATACAGGGAGGAAAAACATAACGAGAAACACAACAAAGCAGGGAGCGAAGGTGGCTCAAGCGTTTAGACACCTCCCTCCCACATCAGAGGTCCAGGTTTGGCTCTTGGTGACTCCTAAAGATACAAGGAAGACCAACAGACACAGCAAGTGAAAAACAACAAGGTGGTGGGGAGAAATAAATAAATAAAATAAATCTTTAAAGTAATATGGGGAGTGGATATAGCTCAGGTAGTTGAGTGCCCACCTCCCACATGGGAGGTTTGGTTCCCAGTGCCTCTTAAAAAAAGCAAACAAACAACAATCAGACAATGGGCAAAAACAAATGAGCAAGGAGTGGATGTGGCTCAAGTAGCTGAGCACCTGCCTCCTACATGGGAGGTCTCAGGTTCAGTTCCCAGTGCCTCCTAAAGAAAAAGAAAACAAAAACAAAATAAGTAATATATAGGGAACGGGTGTAACTCAGAGGTTGAATGCCTGCTTCCCATTGACGAGGTTCAATCCCTGGTACCCTCTTAAAAAAAAAAATTATATATGTTCATTATAGAAAATTCAGGAAAGTATTAACAAAATAAGTCACCCAAAGATAACTGCTAAATTTCCTCTGTATGTTTCATTTAGTCATTTTGCAGTTTCCTATGTCATCAATTTTTTCCCAAAAACATGGTTGACGGCTACACAAAATGGAAGTCCAGTAGAGTTGCATTATGTACACATTTAAATTATATAAATTCAAACCATCATTGTTTATGATTTCAAACATGAGCACATGCCACAGAGTAATAATAAGATGGGAGAAGTGAATCTGTTGTTTTCAGTTCAGTTCTTAAATTCCTGTGAATACCTTGTTACTCTGTGATAAACATTTAAACAGGTATTTTCTACACATCATGCCTCCTTATCAAAGAAATAGTCATCTATTCCCTTCCAGAGGAAAAACTAGCTTTGTTGGGTTTATTAAGGCAGAAAACATACTAATACAGCCTCCCTAAGGGATCCTCAAGGGTAATTATGACTATTCACAATTTTTGCCTTACAGTCTGAGTACAGACTCAAGTCATGCCATTTCACTGCACTAACTTAACAAACCATTTCCCTATATTAAATGAGTATATATTCATAAATTAATTCAGTAATATAATAAAGGTCTTTAAAAATGAAATACTTACTGTGTAATTGAATTCTGTACACTCTTTTCATTTAAAGTCATCCCGGGAGGTGGGTCATTTTGCAAAGCCAACAGTTCTTTCTGTAGTCGTTTCTAGGAAAAAATACCAATAACAATTTGTACTTACTTCCCGCCGCCCCCCACAGCATATTATAATATCCTTCTAGTTCTACAGCCTGAAATCCTTAATTAAATTTTCTCCAAGTGCTAATTTATCTTTTCCTTTACCAGCCACTTATATCTTCTATAAAGAAGGCATTCAACAAACCCTGTTTTTGGGTTTTTTTTTAAACTGGGGATGGAGTTGCTGCATTAAAAAGACAACACATGTCAGTCTCTTACTCTCTTAGCTACTAGGCAGTAGACCACCTAGAATATCCACATTCCCTGCAATAATGGGATAGAACAATATTTAAAACCTACCAAATCAATCATTAAATATGCACTCTTTCCCCAGAATTTGCATAGTAGTACACATGCATTCCTCTGGGCAAAAAGGCTCACCCATCAAAAATGGCCAGGCCCAGAATTTAAATGTTTCCAAGCATCTCAAATCTAAAGTAACCATGAAAACTATTTAGTCCTCACCTTGTGCTGGCTCACGTCTGGAAAGCTCATAGGAATGTGATCTCTTTTAAGAGACACAAATGGGTTTATATGCTTAGTAAGAAGGATCCTGATATATTGAAATACCACGAAAGGTAAATGATTAAACACTTTTGGGAATGGCTGGGCTTTTCAGTGTGTATTTAGTCCAGCCATCACCCTTTTTCTCTGATTCCCCATGAATACAAATAAATCAATGTGATAAACTTATAGTTTGTTTTTTTGGGGGGGTGAGGGGGGCAAGAAAGCCACTGACAGATTTTGCAATCTGCAAATTATCAACGACAAAGGATTGACATACCACAAATCTCAATTAGATACCAGTAAATCATAATACCTTAGCTGAGACTCTGGATCACTAGAAGAGCCTAGGGTGTATGACCTTGCACTTAAGAGTGACACCAGTTTGGTTTTCCTAAAACCTTCTTCCACCTCAATGAGGGATCATTCTTGAAATTTACTCCTCTATGCCTGGGAATAACTTCAGGGGCTAAGAAGAGAATTTCAGGTTTGAGAAGATATGTTCAAGAAATTATAATACACTTCTCCCACTTTCCACTGTCACTTCTTCAATAAGCACCACAGTAAATGTGTAGGAACACAAAAAAGCCAGCATAATAAAAACAGAAACATATTATTACTCTTAGCCTTATGAGATTTTTTAAAAAAAGATTTATTTTTATTTATATATCCCCCCCTTGCTGCTTATGCTTGCTGTGTTCATTTGCTTTGCGTTCTTCTGTGTCTACTTGTCTCCCCCCCCCGCTGCGGCATCCCGCTGAGTCAGCTCACCGCACGGCACCTTGCCTGCTCGTGGCGGCTTGCCTTCTTGAGGCGGCTTGCCTTCTTGAGGAGGCCCGGAGAACCGAACCCGGGGCCTCCCATGTGGTAAACCAGAGCCCTACCAATTGAGCCACAGCTGGTTCCCAACCTTATGAGGTTTAAAGCCCTGGGAGGGTATAGCTATAGCACATGTATCAAAAAGTAAAACAAAACAAAACAAAACAAAACAAAACAAAAAACAGTAATTACTTAAAAAAAAAAAAAGTAATTATATACTAATCATTCCTGTTACATTTCCCCCCAGCCTAAAATGTCTGTCTATAATGGCATGTACTCAAGTTTGTTAAATTTGAAAATGCCAAATGCCTTCCTGGCATGATCAGTAGATGAGATACAATGGATAAAAATAAAACTAACACTTTTAAATATCAAAATTAAAAAGATAAATATGGTAAGACTCTAAAGTCTAGTATAGTTGCCTGCCTTAAGTTTATGGAACAGTTTTTTTGTGCTGATAGCACTCATGCAGACATGGTGAACGTTCCTAAAACCTGCCAGACTTTCTGTAAGAAGTGCAGCAAGCACCAACCCCAAAAAGAACACAGTATAAGAACGGCAAAGATTCTCTATATGCCCAGGGAAAGCACTGTTACCATAGGAAGCAGAGTGGCTACGGTGGGCAGACTAAGCCAATTTTCCAGAAGAAGGCTAAAACTACAAAGAAGATTGTGCTGAGGCCTGAATGCACTGAGCCCAACTGCAAATCTAAGATGTTGGATATTAAGAAATGCAAACACGTGGAACTAGGAGGAGACAAGAGAAAGGGCCAAGTGATCCAGTTCTAAGCTTTGTCTTTTGTTGTGACAATAAAATCTTGAGTTATGGTCAAAAGAAAAAGTTTACTGAACATAATTTAACCTACTGAATATTCTACTGTAATATTCTCAGATCACAGTGAGGTCTGTAAGGCCATTTTCGTCTTCAGTAAACAGTTCTGACTGCTTGATAATTCTTTTAACTTTTTTTAAAATGTCATGTTTTTTTAATTGTCAATAAATTTTCATAATAGCTAACCTCTAGTTACTGACATTCTCTTTTTCTTCTGCTTCTCCATCCCTCTTTCCTCTATCTGCTATTTCTCCTTCCTTCTCCTCCTTCCCACCCCCCACGCCTGACCAAGAGGGTTTAGGGTTTGTTTTGGTGAATCACATTTTATCTTGGTGTACCAAATCACATCTCATTTTCAGTGATGGCATTAATTAACCTATGCTAAATTGCCTCAATTAAACTTAATGGGGAGAAATTAAGAACAAACCCAAATGAAAAACAAAGAGGAGTAATTGTCCACAGACCACACTTTGACGTGTGCTTTGGCAGCACATACACTAAAACTGAAACAATACAGAGAAGATTAGCATGGCCCCCGTGCAAGGATGACATGGACCACACTTTGTGTACCACTGTGCTAAATAAACTATGGAATTTCATCCCAATGACACTGTCTTTGCCTCTTCAGCACCTGATCATTTTCACCAATACCTGTGCTTACTTATCAGTTCAAGTTATTTGCTGTTTCAGACAGCTGAGAATGTACAGCAGTACAGAAAAAGTAATACATTTTTTATGGTGAATATTACTGTCTGAAATGAGGTCTACTACATCAAATGAAATGCTTTTAGTCAAAATAAGTATTTTAAATAGCATCATAGAGAGCTCATTCATTTCTCAACTAGCTCAATTTCTAAACTTATTCATTGGTATTATCTCATAATACCAACCACAAAAAACTTAAACAATACTCTTGTGGCTGTAAATCAAAACCAGATGAACAGAACATACCCCTTTTAGATACTAATACTGCTAAAAATTTCTCCCTGAGAGCTTATTAAAAATGCAGAGTTCTGGGAAAAGGATGTGGCTCAGGCAACTGGGCTCCTGTCTACCATAGAGGAGGTCCCGGGTTTGATTCCCAGGGCCTGCTGGTGAAAGGCAAGCTGGCCCGTGCAGTGAGCGGGCCCAAGCGGAGAGCTGGCCCACAGAGTGCTGGACCACGTGGAGAACTGGTGCAGCAAGATGACAGAACAAAAAGAGACACAGAGGAGAGACAATAAGAGATGCAGCAGACCAGGGAGTTGAGGTGGCACAAGAGACTGAGCAGCCTCTCTCCTACTCCCGAAGGTCCCAGGATCAGTTCCCGGTGCCGCATAAAGAGAAGACAAGCAGACACAGAAGAACACCCAGTGAGCAGATAAGAGCGCAAAACAATGAGGAGGGGAGAGAAATAAATAAAATAAGTCTTAAAAAACAAAAAACAAAAACCAAAAACGTAGAGTTCTGAACTCAGCCCCAGACTGATATAGTGAGTCTGTGGTTGAACCCAATAATCTTCATTTTTACCAAGTACTGGGACTGACTGATGCAAGTGGTCTGGTGACTTACTGACTTCTTAATTACATATTCACTCAACATACATTAACTGAATGTCTATTACTTCTAAACAATGAAGTTATGTCAGTGAACAAAATTAAAATTCCTGGCCTTGTGAAGCCTATATTTCCGTGGGGGAAGAAATAAATGGTCAACAGACAGTAACAAAAACATTATATGGTTTATTAAAATGGGATAGAAAAATAGAGCAAGGGGAAGAGAGTTAGACCTCACATTTTATGAAGCTTTATCTCAAACCAACATTAAAAAACTAGTCAGAAGAGTAGATAACCTTATTTTGGGTAAGGAGAAATACAAGAGAGAGGGGAAAACATTAAAAATGTAGGGAATAAGCAAGCAGCAAGATGGCGGCAGAGTAAGGACTTCCTAGAGTCAGTTCACGCTACAGGGCCGTTAGTATAATCAGACCTAGCTAAAGCACCTGTTTGGGAGCTCCAAGAGACCAGAAGAGCATCCTGCAACATCCCTGAAAGAATGAAAGGAGGAGACAGTCCATCTGCAGAGAAGATTCTTGAGTAGAACACTCCATATTGCAGAGGCTAATGCCCATCCACCACTGGTGGCACAAACAGCCTTGGGAGCTGTTCTGTGGCTGAAGTTGGAAGCTCTATTTCCCAAAAACGGGTGAGTAAGAGACGGGTGGGCCACCGATTTCAGCTACTGATTAGTAAATTCACCTGGCTAAAGTATAACCCTAAGAACAGCTAAGTTTGAACCTGTCCAAGTCAGAAAGAAACCGGTAAGCTACCATTCTGACTCCACCCCCGGCATGAGGGGAAGCGGGACTGATTGAAAATCACAGTGATGGTATGGACCGGCTTCTTTCCAGCCAGACTGGACTGCAGCCCTAGCCTAGGCTCTAGACCCTCACTTCCGGGCTTTAAATCATATTACCCAGCCACAGTGGTAAAAACAGCATGGTAGTAGCATAAAGACAGACAGATAGACCAATGGAATCAAATTGATGGTTCAGAAACAGATCCTCACATCTATGGTCAAGTGATTTTTGACAAGCCCGTCAAAACCCACCCAACTTGGGCAGAACAATCCATTCAACAAATGGTGCTGGGTAAGCTGGATATCCATAGCCAAAAGAAAGACGACCCCTATTTCACACCTTATACAAAAATTAACTCAAAATGGATCAAAGACCTAAATATAAAAGCAAGAACCACAAAGCTTCTAGAAGAAAATGTAGGAAAACATCTTCAAAACCTGGTGGTAGGTGGAGGATTCTTAAAGGAGATAAGAGGAGGACCGAGATGGACTACTGATGCTTAATGTATGTAGAAGTTTTAACTAAATTGACTGTAAAAGTGTGGAAATGTATAGAGTTGATGGTAACTCAGTATAGTGAGTAACAGCTGTTTTATAAATGTGAATGTGGGGGAACCAGCTGTGGCTGAATTGGTAGAGCCCTGGTTTACCACATGGGAGGCCCTGGGTTCGGTTCCCAGGGCCTCCTCGAGAAGGCAGGCCACCTCAAGAAGGCAAGCCGCTGAGGGCAAGGCAAGCAGACACAGAAGAACGCAGAAGCAATGAACACAGCGAGAACAAGCAGCAAGGGGGGGGATACATAAATAAAAATAAATCTTTAAAAAAAATGCAAATGTGGCTGAAAAGGATAGTCTAGGGATGTAAATGTCAATTGAAAGAAAGCTAGAGAATAATCTAGGGACTGACTTAACACAGTGAACCCAGAGGTGGATGAGAATTGTGGTTCATGTTACAGATGCAAGAGTGTTCTTTGTGAGCTAGAGCAGATATATGTCACTATTGTAGAGTGGTGGGAATGTGGAGCAGCATGGGAAAAATACAACCAGAGTGACCTATGGACTGTGGTTAACAGCAATACTGTAATATTCATGCATCTATGCCAAAGATGTACTATGCTGATGATGGGGGAATATGGAGGAAGTGTGCCAAGAGTACACTGTGGACCATGGTTGGTAGTAATAATCTGATGATATTATCTTATAATTTGTAACAAATATTCTTCCATGGTGTGGTGTGCTGATGTAGGAGTGTTGTATGGGAATTCTGCACATGAGCATGATTGTTTTGTAAGTTCACAACTTCTGTAATAAAAATATATTTTAAAACATAATAATAAGGTGGGCT
The DNA here is from genome assembly GCA_004027955.1 of Chaetophractus vellerosus. Lineage (NCBI taxonomy): Eukaryota > Metazoa > Chordata > Mammalia > Cingulata > Chlamyphoridae > Chaetophractus > Chaetophractus vellerosus. Next base: position 6,287 of record PVKH010018192.1, on the reverse strand, counting down.
GGGGGAAAATACATCAAATATAAGATATGGACTATAGTTAGTAATAAGATTTTGACAATATTCCTTCATAATTTTTAACAAATGTCTCACAACAACACAAGGTACTGGTGGTGGGTTGATGTATGGGACTGGTGTATGATGTTATGTATGTTTGCTGTGTAAGTTCACAACTTTTATTATACACTTATTTTTTACGTATATTTATGTATGAGTGATATACTTCAATACATAAAAAAAAAAGTAGGGAGGCCGGCTGGATAGCCCAGTGGATAGGGCATCGGCATACCACATGGGAGGCCCCGGGTTCGGTTCCCGGGGACCTCTCCTAGCAGGCAGACCGCCTTGAGAATGGCAAGCCGCCATGGGCGGGCCAGAGCCGCCGTGGGCAGGGCAAAAAACTGCCACAGACAGGGCAAAAGCCGCCACGGGCAGGGCAGGTCGCCCACGAATAGAGCGCAGCCAGCCACCCGCGAACTGAGAGCCGGCTGTGAATGGAAGCAGAAGCCGCCCACAAGCGGGGAAAGCCGCGCCTGCGCAGTGACCAGTCTCGGCGCGTCGCCGGAGGGGGGGGGGGAGGGGAGATATGTAATAAAATAAATAAAAATCTTTCAAAAAAAAAAGTAGGGATATATGACAATAGTTGCTAATGCAACTGAAATAAAATGGCTAACGATGCTTTCTCCAATTTCACTAAAAACTAAATGAAGATGGAAGACTAGTAGGGGGACATGATGGGAAAAAATTAAGAAAATAATACTATATACAGAAATATTATACTAACAGACCACCATCCCCTCCCCCCCCAACAAATACTAAGAAACTACTCTAACAGCCATTTCTCTTCTTTCAGATGAACTGCTAGGTAAGGTATTTAACATTTTCAAAAATCTGATGGGGATACAAAAACTAACAAGACTACCTTTGCAGAGAGTCCACAGTCTAAACAAAGAGCCAAAAATGCAAATAATTTCTGCATGTTTTATGTGTTATATATTAAAGGCAGAGTAGTGACCCAAAGGGGAGGGTGGGCAGAGAGGAGAAAAACCAGGTAACTGCAGAAGACTGAAAGCCAAAGGAAGAATGTTTCAAGAAGGACTAAGTAGACTTTCAATACTCCAAGAAAGTATTGCAAAGTAGATACCCTAAATAATTCACAAGTGCTTGGAAATAAAGGTCAGGGCTGGCTTTTACCCTAGGGCTTTCTAACAAAGCTGAGGGAAGGACTAAGACGGAGGAAACTAAGGTAATAGTCATTTAAAATTAGGATTCTTAGTGTAAGGGTGAACAAGAAGAAAGGACGCAGAAGATAGCAACAAAAAATTGTGCCTGTTTTGAACTATTTAACGGGTAGAGGAAGAAAAAAACTCTTCCCTGAAATTTCGTAACCTTAAACTGCCACCACAGGAGCTTGGAGATTGAATTACTGCTACCTGAGAACCTTGGGTGAGAATTTAATCAAGTGGTCCTGGAAGTAGTGGGCCCAGGTAACTGGCAGAAGCAATTGGAATTTTGAGTACAAGTTCTAGCCTTTGAGTCAGTAATTTTACTTCTCAGAATCTAGAAAATTACATTAAAAAATTAGTAAAGATGTTGACTGCTTCACTAGAATAGCACAAAGCAGAGGCGATAAGCATCTATCAATAGGTATGTCATACGTTATGGCAACCATTAAGAAAGGCATGGATCTATGTGTACTGACAAAAAGAGCTCCAAAATATACTGAAATGAAGAAAAAACAAGTTTGAAAATACGTATAATCCCTTTATGCTAAAACAAAAGACATTTATGTACACAAATATTATATAAATGCATACAAGAGAACAGAAAGCACAACTATTTTACAGTAGTCTCTTTTACGAGAATGCAGAAATATGCATTTCTTATATAATTAAAAGAGATTAAAAACTTGGTGAAAGCATGTATACTCAAAAAACGTGTACACGAAAGTTCATAGCAACATTATAATATCCATAATCCTGGATTCAATCCCTGGTACTCCTAAAAACAAACAACGAAAAAACCACCTCCCTCTACTACATTTCTTCCAGCTACCACCCTATTGCTCTCCCTCCCTTTACAACCAAACTTTCTGAAAGAGTGACCTAAAAAAAGGATTATGAAATATTGCATACATAATTTTAAAATGTATTTATTTTGAAATATAATAATAAAATATTCACCCAGTTTAAGAAATGAAATTACCATTACCTTTGAAGCCTCCTATATACCTCTCCTGATGGTACCTTATTGTGGCTTTCATTTGGTATTCTAGCTTTTATGTTTATGGCTCCCTTAGTTTTCTTTGTAGATTTACTTTAAACTATATATATGTATGTGTATATGTACATATGTACTTTTTTTTTTTCAGGAGGTACCGGGGATAGAACCCAGGACCTCGTACATGAGAAGCAAGAGCACACCAATGAGCTACATCTGCTCCCCAATGAAAGTTGTTTTTTTGTTTATTGGTTTTTTTGGAGGTATGGGGGATCAATCCCAGGACCTTATGCATGCAAAGCAGGTGCTCAACCACTTGAACTACATCCACTCCTCAAGTGTTTAAGAGGCAAAATTAAGCATATATAAATATGGAACTCGTCAAGGGGGGAAGAAAGGTGATAACTTATATACAAAATACCTGAGAGAAAATCCAGAGCATAGGATTAAAGATTGACATTACAAGGATATCTTTTCTATGGTAAATGTTATGTATATACAGGGAAAAAAAAATAAAAACCAAAATTTTTAAAAAATTAAAATCACCCCATAGTGTCACCATCCAGTGATCTTCTCAGGTGTAGTGATTTTTTTTTTAAACTAATCTGTATTTTCTAATACTTCAATGACAAATATATAAAATTTCTTTTTTTAATAAAAAATTATGATTATTCTGACAGTGTGTCAAATGTATTAGAGAACTTAAGGTCAAAGACAACACATAACATGCAGAACTGTGTGGGAGAGAGTGTAGACTACAATGTGAACTATGGTCCATGCTCAGTGGCAAAGCCCCAGGATGCATTTATCAATTGCAATGAATGTGCCACACTAATGAAGGATGTTTATGTCGAGGGTGTGGGAGTTGTGGAGAGTGGGGCATATGGGAATCCCTATTTTTTTTGTGTAACATTTAGGTAATCTAAGTATCTTCTTAAAAAAAAAATATATATATATATATACACACACACACACACATTATATATATATATAAAAGATCAAAGGCAAGGAAGTCAGCCTGAAAACTTTCAGAAAAATTAGAGTTGAGTCTTTACCAGTGAAGAACTGGAGAAATCAGAGGACTTAATTATAATGCAGAATAAAGTGGATTTGATAATAACTGGATGTGGGGAGTGAGAAGCAAAAGCGAGAGTGACCCCAGAATGTTACTTGGGAGGGATGGTGGTGCTATTAACCTGAAAGGAATACAGTTAGAAGAACAGAGAGAAGCTGGATGCCCTATGTGAGGCTGGAGGCAGCTGAGATTACAATCAATTCTAGACCAGTAGAGTTAAGAGATTGTGATGACTGACAAATGAAAATATTTAAATCAATCAGAGATAAAGAATGGCTGCTCTATTTAAATGGGACTGCCCTCTTTAGGAACCTAAAGTATGCAGACGCAGACGTATCTCAAACTTGCTTGCCTCCAGAAGGCAATGAGTTTACAATTCCAGAATCAAACCTTATTTTCTCAAGCTAGTTCAGAAGTTATTTGTGTCTGGTGTTTTGGAAATTAACATTCCAAATAAAATATTTAATAAGTTACCTAGAAACCTTGACTCACAATGAAATAAAATACAGTACTGAATCTACTTTCTCCCCTCCATCCCTGTTTCAAACAGTAGTTGAAAAGCAGTAAGCAGCATTAAGTAGTGCTGAAGGTTCATTTAATCTAATCTTTTTTTACTTTGGAAGAGTATTTGTATTTATAATTCCTACTTTCTTTTAAAGACACAATTCAAAAATGTTTTACCCTCCAGATTTGGCAAGGCTGGACTACATACAGAGACTGATAAATAAGAATAAATAAGTTACTCAGGCAAATGAAATGTCATAAAGCATAAAACATGCTATGTAGTAGAAAAGCCAGCTTATAGCTACGGTTTAGCAAACAGCAAGATTTGAATAAAAATGCTGAATAAAATGACTGATATCCCTGTTCTCAATGAGTGGAAAACCTGGTTTGACCCTATAAATCAAACTGAGACAAGAATTAGGTCTATCACAAGAATCAAGATACTAGAGTTTGTCATTTATTCATTCAAAATGTAAAAAAACTCAAAACTTAAGAGTATAAGTTGGGTGTTAGAAGGGATATATTTAGTTGGAAAACTTAGTCCTTGATTTTCAGGCGTATATAATACATTTATAAAACACTCAACTTTGGATAAATAATCTGAACCTTAATTTCTTCATAATTGAGTATCTATCTCAAATTATGAAAAGGATAGTTTGAAGTTCCAAATAAATATACTAAGGTAGTGTTAAAATTCATAGATGAAAATAAAAATAAAAGATGACTACCTCAAAAGTATGAGTTTACCTTAAACAACTTTATTAGAAAGAAATAAAAATTATGTTACCTAAGCCTATATTAGCTTCATTTGCCCTTTATTGTTTTCTTTGGGGTACCGGGGGCAGGGGCTGAACCCAGAACTTCTTATGTGGAAAGTCGTCATTCAACCACCAAGCCATATCGGCTTCCCTGAGTTGGTTTTTCCGTTTGTTTTGTTTGTTGTTCATTTGGGTTTTTTTTTCAGGAAGCACAGGGAACCAAATTTGGGACGTCCCTTGTGGGAACTGCCTGAGCCACATCCATTCCCTTCATTTGCTTTTGAGGAATATCTTTAAACAAACTTCAGCTTTTCCCTCAGCTGTGGTCCATAAAATTTATCCCAAATGTTCCATGTTTTCCAAAGTTTATACATGTAAGGCTCTGTTTTAACAAAAATGGTAGACATGCAAAGAATGCCAACTGCCAACTTGTTTCCTCATTTCTAGCCAATAACTAAAAAAATAATAAATCACACTGTCCCTATGGTCAATCTCTTTCTACTCCTTCCCTGGAGTTCCAGACAAGATTCTCTTCCTCAAAATCCTCCCATCTATCTTCTGGACCTCATACCCCCCCTCCTTTTTTTTTCTTTTTTTAAAGATGTATTTATTTACCCCCCTCCTTGTTGTTTGCCCTCACTGTCTCCTCTCTGTGTACATTCACTGTGCGCAATGTCTGCTCATCTCTTTAGGAGGCACTGGGAACTGAATCTGGGACCTCCCATGTGGGAAAGAGGTGCTCAATTGCTCGAGTCATTTCCACTCCCTGCTTTTTTGTCTCTCTCTCATTGTGTTTCCTCTTTGTGTCTTGTGGTTGCATCATCTTGTTTCATCAACTCACTGTCTTGTTGGTCTTCTCTAGAAGGCACCAGGAACCGAACGTGGGACCTCCCATGTGGTAGGCAGGAGCTGAATCGCTTGAGCTACATCGGCTTCCCCCCCATTCCTTATTAATTCGTCCAAAATCTTGTTTTATATTTAACAATTTAGTTTCTAACAACTTCACACTTTCCTACTCTATAACCTCTTCCCTTCAGTAATCAAACATTCTTGGTCTCTCCTACCTTTAAAACAAACAAACAACAACAAAAAAGTCATCATTAATTTTCTAGCTCTCTCCAATTCATTCTTTCCTTTCCACATCCAATTCCCAGTGCCTCTACTTCCTCCATGACACATTCAATTAAGCTTCAATCCCAGCAAGTCTCTCAAGTCTCAAAGTTCAATTCTACTTGCTTATTTCACTGACTTCTTAACACACAATACTTCATGCAAGTGGCTTTTCCCCTTTGATTTATTTATACCAAACTTGGCTCTCTCCATATTTCTGCTATACTTAACGTTTTACTTGCTGGCCCCTCTTCTTTGTAGGCACCAAAGCAGTTTTCCGCCTTTTATTTATGAGCTCCTTATTCTCTGCTAATGGAAATTTATCCTAAAAATAATGTAAAATTGGGGGTGGGGGTAGGTGGAAGGAAAGCAGTATACATGCAGCTTATAATGGTAAAAAATTGGCATCAACAAGGGCCTATAGGCGGCTAGATAGCTCAGTGGATAAAGAGCTCGCTGGGAAACCACATGGGAGGCCCTGGGTTCGGTTCCCGGGGACCTCTCCTAGCGGGCAGACCGCCTTGAGAATGGCAAGCCGCCATGGGCGGGCCGGAGCCGCCGTGGGCAGGGCAAAAAGCTGCCACGGACAGGCAAAAGCCGCCACGGGCAGGGCAGGTCGCCTG
>PVKH010018191.1:0-15206 GCA_004027955.1 Chaetophractus vellerosus | reverse complement strand
AAATAAATAAATAAATGCTGTGGGTGATTACTGCGTGCCAGCACCATCCCGAGTGCTTTCCTGTGTTAACTCACATGAACTCTTAACCTCCCTGTGAAGTAGATAATATTATCCCCAAATTTATAGATGAAAAAAATGAGACAAAGTGGTCTGATGCAGGAAAAATACGATGGAAGACAAACAATCTTTTTAATTTCACCATTTCCTAAATACAGAGGCAGAAACACCCTGACATAAACAGTAAACTCAGCCTTTTACCACATTAAAAGAAAAATTGAGAAGTTTAATTGAATCATCTTCACCTCCACATTCTGAAAGACAATATTTCTTCGGACTGAAATCTTAAGAGTATTTTTTAGGATGTCTCAAGTAACTCCTGAGCAAACTTACATCTGAATGTGCATGGAGCCAGGCTGCCTGTCTTTCTTTCACAACCCAGTAACGCCTGTAGCAAAGAAGCATCTACCACTGCCGAGGGCCCTGCCGGGTGAAGAACAGGTGTGACATGGGGCATTTGGGGGACATTGGAATTGTTCTGAATGGCATTATACATTGTGTCAAAACCTGTAAAAATGTGCTGTTGAAAGTAACATAATAATGTAAACTACTGACCATGGTTAGTGGCAATGTTCCAACATATGTCCATCAATTGTAACAAATGCACCACACTAATGAAGGATGTTGTTAACGGGGAAAGTGTGGGAGGGGAGGGGTTGGAGTATATAGGGATCCCCCTCTATTTTTGATGTATCATTTATGCAATCTAAAGCTTCTTTAAAAAAAATTTTTTTTAAATGACTAAGTCAGCCCCTTCCCTCAGAATCCTTATACAGTCATAGGTGCTTTTTGTTTTAATTTCACATAATAGGAAAAGAAAAATGTGTTGAATTGAAATAAACATATCCCCAAGTAGCTGTAATAGGAACTGGAACAAGGTAGGTAGCACTCGACACGTACCATGCCATGGGAAGATAAGACACAAGAAAGGGCAGGAAATGCACCTGGCTGGGAAGATGAAGGAAAGCTTCGCGCATGAGTGTAGCATTTCAAGACAAACAAGTTAAGACAGATGACAGTATAGGGTATCTTCCTGAAAGGAAAAGCATTTATGAAGGCAGGAAGTTGGGAAATGGCAACAATTGTCCTAGGAATACCAATCAGTCCAATTAGGCTAAGGTGCAGATTTCTGTAAGGGTAGGACAGTGTGGTGGGGACTATTTGGGTAGGTTTGGGTGCGAGGATGAGAATTTTGTACTTCATACAGTAGAAAATAGTGGACTATTAAAGGATTTTTGGTAAAGAATTGATATAATTAGAAATGTACTTTAGGAAGATTAATTTGTAAGTGTGTAGGATGTTTTCTGAGTGGGGAGAGACAGGTGATAGCACCAATCAAATTTCATTATACTCTCTATGGGAGAAATAATGAAACAAGCATAGGTCAGAAGACATGGAGGAAGAATGAGAATGGATGTGACATAAGGTGATTGACTTGGGAACTAAAAGAAAATAAAACACATTTGAGGTGCTGTTAGTAACGTAATCTGGGAACTCATAAGGAAAAGTCAGGATGCTTTTAAAAAAGGATGTGATGAGTTAGCTTCTGAACGTGTTGGGTTTCTGGTGCTTGTGGAAGAGTTAAATGAAGATTTTGAAGCAGACAGGAAGACATGCAGGACCATGTCCTAGGAAAGAGACTGGCTCTAGACACAGGCTCAGGATTCATCTCAGTAGAAGTAATGAAAGGGAGCTGTTGGACAAAGGAGGAAGAGATTGAAAACAGAACCTTGAGAAACACACTGAGGAATTTGCCAGACATGAAGGACCAACAAAAGAAGGAAAAATGAAGATCAGAGACGAAGCAGGAGAACAGAGAAAATGCTGCAGTGTGAAAGTCAAGAAAAACAATTTCAAGAAAGCAAAAGCAGGCCACAGTGTCAGAAGCTCCATGAATTCAAAAGGCATTTTACTATTAAAAATACCAATTTGTTTTATTCTCCTATGACTTGTGGACATACTTGCTCATGTAAACAATTTTCCAATTAAAAATTTAAGGAAAAAAATTACTTTTGGAAAATCTAAACATAAACATAAATCCATTAAAAGACTTTTGGTAAATCTGTAAAACTCAAGCAGCTATTACTTAAAGACACATACCTCACGCATGTATTTGGAAGTATCTGCTTGTGATAAAAACGTTGTGGGAAAAACCATTTTAGCCTCTTAGGACTTTGGAGCCAATATGTTTGCAATTATTTCATTGAAATGTCTAACTGCAATTTGTCTTCATCCTGGGGCTGAAAAGAATAATTTTTGAATGAGAACTTATTTCAATACCATTATGGTTCTTTGTTTGCTAGCTTGTATATCCATTTCCTCTATTTTAATCTTTTAAAATAGAAGTGGCTGCCAAATTCATCTTAGGCCTTCCTGCCACCAAAAACTTCAGGGTCAAAAGAAAATCGAAATTGCTCTGAGGGATGAGGCTCTTTCATGCATTGAACAAACACTTGTCTTTGAAATACTCACAATCTAAGCACAAACAATATAAGCTTCGAAAAATAAGGAGATAGATGGATGGATGGTAGATAGTTTGGAAGAGATTGAATTTCTTATACTGTGTCATGGTTTACTTCCAAATGCCATTCCATTCCTATTTCAGAATACTTAAGGAGGACCTTGTCTAGAATTTGCTTCTTGTTGTGCACATAAAGAGGTGGCACATAGGAACACACAGGACTTTCCTCATCTTCATCTTTGCCCCACCTCCACCTGCGCCAAATTCTTGAACTTTTGATACCACTGGGATAAGAGAACAAACAAAAGACATGTTCCTACTTCTTGAATTGGAATTAGGAATGCATGTTTCATAAACCAGCTGTAGGTAACATTATTAATATTCCTTTTCATAGGCACTTTGGGTTAAATATGTTTTGATGTTCTAATATTTGAGAGTCAAATTATCAGTTATAATTTTTTTTCTATGGAAAAATGCATTCTAAGTTCAAAATGATAGAACTACAAGTAGACTTCTAAGATACAATCTGCTCTTTAATAAACTATGAGCTGAGTATTTATAGACATACATAGGAATATATGAAAAAGTGATCATTGCTTTTATAATAGGCAGAAAATAGCATGTTTTCTTATATCTTTTATATCACTATTGACATTAGTGCTTTTTAAAGAAATTCAGTTTTACAAAACTGACATAATATAAGAAGTTTTCTGGATACTAGTATCAAACACTCTGGGAAAAAATAGGAATATTATATTTCAGAAGACTCTAAATCTTGGAAAACAATAGATTTGGTTGGCAAATCCAGTAAAAGCCCTTCTGTTTTATCACCATTGAAACCAAAAACAGAAGGCTAATTTTTAAAAAGATTTTGTATATACAGTAAGCTTAAATAACTAAAAAGAAACTTTTTCAACTACCTGAAGCCTGCTATATTCTAAAACTTATACATCAGTGGCCTCCAATTATATTCGACCTACACTTTATCTAGTTACTACATGTATTCATTTGGAGCTCTATGTCTACCTTTTATTGCAGAGCATTCCCTTGAATGTGCATAGCACTGATAGATTTCATAGGAAAGAGTTCACAGAAGTGTAAAATGGAGAAGCAAATACTTCTGGCAATGTTTCTTGACACTCTGGACTGAAGGGTGAGTTAGGATGTTTCCATTAAATTGTATTCCGTTAAAACAGGTCTTATAAATGCTATGATTATCCTGAAAATGTGTTATAGAAACAAATCTTTCCATACAGAATCAAAAATCCTCTTGGAGGATCAAGAAAGATTTAACTGTAAAAATTATTTTTAATAGCATCCTGATATTATTTACTGCCATGGTATGTAAGACAAGAAAGACAGTGAGACTAATCAGAGACTACTAATAGAACGCGGTATAAGCAGGTAGCTGCCACAGTCAGAGTATTTTCTTGATAAGGAAGAATGGAATTCATTTGTAAGAATTTTCCCAGATCACATAAATCATACTTCCTCAAACCACATGCCCCTTAGTCTCTCTCACACATACACACACAGAGAGAAACACCCACACAGGATTTTACTAAATAACAGTGGTCTGTTTAAAATGAACAACAATTTAAAACTGCATTATGCGATCTCGGCATTTATTTTGCAAGTTTAAGCCATGCCCCCCTGGTCTGTGATCCAAAGCAGGAGGGTGGTTGATGAATATGGAATCCATGAGTCTTTCTGATTCCATCTGCTTACATTGCAAATTAGCTATGGTTCTAACTTCCAGTTTTAATGGAAACCGCTGGATTGTTCCTTTGTATATATATTTACACAGTATATCAGAGAAAATTTCACTGATACTTATAAATTGGTTTAAAAAAATAAAAATAAAAATAAACAGGACTTTTCCATTTTGCTCTTTGTCCTTTATGTTTTTTCAAAAAAGAACATCACCAGCTCTCTTCCACATTACTCCCAAATGCATTTACCGTTGGTAATTCAAGAAAGTTCCTGCTTTCACTCAATTCCCCTTATAACTTGGATGAAAAAAATTAAAAGGAGATCAATTTAGGACAATTAATCTGCCCTGCAGAGTGGCTTTTCTTTTTGTTACAAGCTAAATTTAATAAAAAAGCAAGTTTGTAAATGGTAACCATTAAACAGAGCTTCCAAAGCTCACCTTCATTTCTCTAAATTACGTGTGTTCCCTAATTAAAAGGAGAAAGTGCGGTCCATGGCACATCTTTTCATCGGTGCTGATCAGAAACAGTTCTCAAATTGATTCAAGGTTCTTTGAAGGGTAGAAGTGTAGTAAATTTATAAGCAACATGGTGCAATTTGTCTTGTATTCTTTCAAACTCTCATCTTCACAATGATTTGTGAGAGGGCTTAATAGTATACATTCCACAGCAGATTTTTCTTGAGAAGTTTTCTAACCACCAAAGATTTAAGCTCCATTTTACACTAGGGTGGTTTATATCACCTTTTGCAGTGTATCTATATTAAGACTAATAAATCTCTAGTTTTGAAACCTATCCTTGGTCTCTTCCCAAAATTAAACATATCCATCTTCACTTTTAAAAAGAATCAAGAAGTATCTTATTTTTTAACACTCATTAGTCCTCCTAGGAAAGCCCGCGCCACTCTATCACCTGTGTATTTCACCGAAGGACTTCTTTTCTTCATGGAGAAGAGGAAGTCTTATCTCTTCCTTCCATCATCCCCAAATGGCTTGGTCAGTCATAAAATGGGTTTCTGTGAGAAGAGTGGGAGAATGGATTGGACATGAAAAGAACTGGTAAAATAAGAACACTCTTACTTTAAAGGAAAAAGTAAACTACAGAGAGAAATTAACAAAAAATCAGAAAACAGTTTTCAAAATGAAAGCCAAAACATTTCACTTTGTCATCTCATGCATTTGCTACATAATCTATAAAGTAGGAGCAGGGCTTTTATTACTAATTAAGCTGGCAAACTATCACAAGCTGGGTATGTGAGCAGTGGGGGCACTACAGAGAACTATTCCTGGAGAAAAATTGTAACTGTCAAAAATACTCCAAAATGGAAATGTATGTGAAATCAGTGATGTAAATTATGAAGCATGTTATGGTTTCATTGGTTCTGCAATAGTGTAAACCTCACAAAATATTTTCAGGTGGGTTTTCAAACATTTTAAACTCTGACCCCTTTTCTCACACACAATTTTTTTTTAGCTAGAGCCTAAAAAAAAATAGAACCATTCACAGGTAGGGCTGCCTCAGCACACCCAAACCCACTCCTGTATTTTGTCGGACCCCAGAGATTTCCACAGATGCCCTAACATTTCCTAGGAATGTGTTGTCAATTCTGCTGAGATTCAAAATAAAATCACAGCAACCATAGTTCTAGAAACTTGCTTCAGCAAACCCGAAATAGCCACCTGGGAGAAACCTATAGCTGGCCATACCCAGGAAGTGTGTGCTCTTCACCGCAGTTGTACCCCAACAACTAACTCCACCCTACTATTTTAGCCACACTAAGACTATGGCAACAAACACTCAGAAATGCAGGGTGGTAGGCTAATCGGCTTACAGTTAATTAGCTATTTTTAAAATATTTGCTTAGCATTTATTTAGAGGAGAAGCAGGGGGCTACATCGGGGCAGAGTGGGGAAGGTAAATGCTGGCTATGGGGCCTTGGCCAGCTCAGCAAAACCCATTTAACAAATTAAATAGCCCCTTTTAAATTGGATCCACCCTCTGTGGGAGGCAGTTTAATGACCATCTGTTTTTACTCAAAATACCCCTTGAGGGAAAGAGGCATCTCACCTCTCACTCCATGCAGCTTATCAAAGTATTTCCTTCCAACCACAGACAAGTATGCTCTCCGAGAAGAGGGCTGGTAAATATTATTTTTTTTCCTTCATCTTGTTAAATGCCCTGGGATGGTTTAGTAACCTAATAATGTTTTCTCATTCCTTATGGACACTGCCCTCAGGTCCAGCCCTTGATCAGCATCTAGGGGAAGACCTACTGTGTAGAGGGTTTCTTCAAAATCTTAAATTATTGAATCCTGATGCTCTTTTGCCAAATAGGAACCATTAACCCTTTTTATAGTTGAGGAGACTGAATTTCAGAAGTTAAGGCACTAAAAGTTAGGTCATATAATTCATAAAATGCAAAGCCTGCAACCAAAGCCATGGCTTCAAAAAGCACGATATGAGGGAGTGGATGTGGCTCAAGTGATTGGGCGCCTCCCTCCCACATAGGAGGTCCCAGGTCCGGTTCCAGTGCCGCCTAAAAAGAAGACGAGCACACAACAAACAGACACAGAGAGCAGACAGTGAGCACAAACTTACTTCAAAAATAAGATCCTTTATTTTATTTCTCAAGTCAGTTTTTCTTTAATCATGATTTTTCATCAAAATTCTTTATTTTAGATTTTAAGGACCCCAAATTAAAAGCAGAATCTGGGGGTGTTTCCCAAAGAAGTAAAGAAAGATGCCTTATGGAAAGTTATTAAAAACTTGATTATTTGATTTGGTCATCATGGAGACAAAATATTAACTGTTTCTGCTGAATTATATTCTTGACAACCTGCTGAATTAGAAGCAAGGGAAGCTAACAAGGCATTAGGCGATTATTCTCATTTTCTAACATTTATGGCTAATGATTGCCTAGAACATACCAAACAATATGTGTAATATTTTTACAATTATTATTTCATTTATATCTTCCATAACACTATAAGATAACTATTGCTATTTGCAAAATTCAGAAATGCTCAGAGATGTTCCGTGATTATCCAAGGTTTCAAAGTATCATTGCAAGTAGCAACATAGAATGCACAAATCAATTCCATAATAGCGGTGATATTGTTAACATGATCTAGTCTAGAAAAGAAGTTATGTGTATTACACTGAGGCACATAGAACCTGAAAATAGATTTATTTATTTATTATTATTTTTTTTTCCACAGTTAATAGTTTTCTGAATAGCTTCCTCTCCCTGCCCTTAGTGAATTTAAGGTCATCCTCCAAGGATTCATTTGCTGGAGTCAAAAGTTTGACTGTTGACATCACAAAGAAGCCAATTTTTCTAAGTATGAATTTCCCATTGATATGTGTGCATAAGAAAAGAAGAACAATGTTAGCATTTAAGAGACATTTTTAAAAGAAAAGGAAAAAAATTCGTCTTCACAGACCAGAGAATAGAAGGCATAGTGTTTGTGACCATCATGAATTGCTTCCCAGCAAGGAAGCACTTGGTCCCTATTCTTCCTGTGTTCTTTTTTTCCCATATCTATAGCAAAATAATAATAATAAATTCAAGGTCTGCTGAGTCACTTCATAATGATCTTTCACATCCTGGTATTTATCATTTTGTAAATAATAATACCTGCCACCCTTTGTTGAGCATAGTCAACATGCCAGTTTGTGTGTGTGAGTGTGTTTTAAGGCACTCTAGTCCACACAAGAAGCCCATGAGGTAGGTATTCTTAACCCCCCATTCTCACTGCAACAATAACTAATGAAGTTAACTGAAGCATGAGAAGAGCCCCAGTAAGGGAGAAAGTTGGGCCTTGAGCCCAGGCTTTTAAATCTTATGATTTTCAGTCTGTCATGGGAACTCTCAAGTGGCCTCCCCTAGCTGACAGAATAGAAGGCTTTAATAACATTATTTAAGAGGAAACACAATGCAACTTCCAAGTTATATCAAGTAGACTAGTGGCAAGTTACAGCCTTTAGTTGCAGGTCTTCCCCCAAGCACCAACCCAGATTTCATGGCACCCCTTCTCCCCTCCTGCTGCAGACCTTCTCATTACCCTCTACTTTTCATATATAACCTACCCATTTTGCTCTTGGTTTTGGTTATCCTTTATCTTTTTTCTCCTGCTACAAAATGGACTTCTGTAGGTGCATATGCTTGGACTTGTGTATTTGAGAGTGGGTAAATGTGAGTGTAGATTGTGTTTGAGAGGATGTGACCAAAGGCATTTTGTTTTGTTTTGTTTTGTTTTGTTTGGCTGGCTTTCAAAAAGAAAATCCTAGCGTCGGCTTCCTCCACTCTTCTGGATGATGAGAGAAGGCCTCTCTTATGTTGCCAGTAGTGACTCAGTGACAAAGAAGGAGAGAAACTGAGCAGAAGCCAGGAGCATACTTTTGAGTAGGGGAGACCTCAAGAGCTCAAAGCTGAAAAGGACAGTAGAATCCAATATTCTATGGGCAAGAACCAGTGCTTCATGCCAACACTCATTTTCAACATGACTTGACTCTTTGTCTTTTAAATTCCTTCAGTGCTTGCTTCTGTCGTTTTATTTAAGACACAATCTTCCAACCAATGGCTGATATTTACAAATACACCTTTTAGTGGAGAATCTCTGATTCTATTGAACATTCCTTACACTACCTTCAATCTAACCTTTAAGAAACTTACCTTGATTAGCAAGAGTAAGAGGCAACTGCTTCCTTCTCCAATCCTTTTCAGAACACTAATGTTGACAAAGTAGTTTTCAAATTTAACCAAAATAGAAAAATAGAAACACAGTCATATTTTACTGTACTGGTACAAGGGCAAACCATAATTCTCACTGTGAACACTTGCACGAGAGTCTATGGATTTCTGAATCAACCAAATGACCCTGGATTTGAATCCCATCTCTGCCAGTTAGCCCCTAAGGAAACTAGAAAAAAAATCCATTTAACATTCCTGGTATCCTTTCATTCATCTATAAAATGGTAATGATAACAGCACCCTCACCAGGTTGCGAGGATTCAAGATAAATTGCCTAGCACTGTACAAAGCACAGAGAAGTGGCTCAGTAAATAAAAACTATCATTATTAATTTATTTGACCCACTTAGTTCTGTAAAAGGGAAAAAATACTGCGTTTTTCTTTTCTTTTTTTTTCACCAGGTAAAATCCTTGAAAACATTCCTCAGTGATCACCCACTTCTTGAAAACTTACCTGACCCTCATCCCCACAACCTGATGGAATGAACCACCCTTCCCTCCACACTCTCTCTGCACCTTGTATTTCTGTATTTATCGCTTTACATTGGGTTTTGTGTAGTTTGCATGTCTGCCTCCCTTTTCTACACTGTGGGCTTTGCCAGCACGGGGCACACCTTGTTTTCACAGCATTTCCTGTGCTTCATGCTATGCCTAAAACTTGTGATATATTTAATTAGTATTTGGTGATCTGCTCTGATTTCTCAGAATGGAAAAGTATTTTAACAACACATCAGTTTTGCCTTTGCCTATGTTGCCTTTTGAAATTTAAAAAAAAAAAAGATTTTTGACATTTCAAATGTCCCCAAATAAAAGACAACCCAAATCCCATTGTTGAGCAGACTTCAATGAGCAAAACCTCTTCCCAGTTTATGAGTTCTCTAAGAGGACCAATTCTTTTGATGGATTTTAAACATTCACCTCAGAAGAATAGGTTTCAAGTTTCAAATTGAACTTCAGTCTTTGATCCTCAAATCAATTTCTGATGGAGAAATGCAGCTCTGGTTTTGAGTGGGGAAGCTGAACTATTGAAATGACTTTCTGGACATTAAACAGCTGTTTTTACAAAGTCCATGATTTTATTGTAAGTGAATAAGACACATGTGGATTAAATTTTCTTAAAACACACAAGGTTTGAGAAATTAAGGGAACCTGGTTTGGGTTTTATTGCCTGAAAAGTATTTGCAACCTCAAGCCTATCTTCTTCCTCCATGTCTCTTGCTGAGCATTTTCTTCTTGCATACTGCTTTGCCCTCGCGACCTCAGCATATAGAAGAGTGACCTCAGGAATGCAAAGGATGTTGAAAATCAGTCCTGGAAGAAGCTGTTACTGAAATTTAATGAACCCTGATCCATTCGTTGTGCAAAACTCCTACAAGTCTCTTTCTGAGAACCCCATGCCTCCGAAATATATTAGGCTGTTTTCAAATTACTTTAAAATTGCCTTTTGAAACACTGTATCTTTGAAGCTTGGATCTTTATTCTTAAATGTTAATCTTATTTCTAGATCTATGAATTGTTTGATCCTTTATATTAGAGGGTGTTAATTTCACTCTGTTAGAAGAAACCTACGTTTTATTAATATTTTACATACGAGGTACTTTCTAGGAGAGAAAAAAACTTCTCTTCATTATATTTTTTAATTGGAGCTCTCTCTTTACAAAGCTGAACATTTTTAATGTGATGTTTTGGGGGAGAGGTCATCAATTGCATTTCTTTTAAGAGCTCAGATTAGTGAAAGTGAAGACTATTTCATAGCAGATCCTCAGCCATGAGTTGGTGAAAGATCACATGGGGTAAGGTACCTGGAAGCTCCAGAGGGTCCCAGGGTGTCCACGGCTGTGCAGGCTCCTCACCTGACCACGGTGGCGCTCTCTGCACAGACACCGGTGGTTGGCTGATTCAATCATTGAAGATCCCAAAGCTACTGCTCCCCACCCACTGCCAAAAAAAATTATGGGCTTTACTAAAACTAACTTGGTGGTGTAGAGAGTGATACAGGAAGAGAATCAGTGGAAGAAGGATACATTATTAGATTTACCACCGCCATCAACAACAAATATTTATTGAGCACCTACTATGTACAAGGAGAGTATAAGAAATACCTGTACAAAATTTACAATTTAGTTTAGGAGATGGTAATATATAGTCTGCCTTTCTCTCTCTGTTTTACTCTTTGTCTGTGTCTCTCTGTGAGTCTGTCTGTCTTGCTCTCTGTCTCTCTCTGTCACAAGCATGTGTGCATACAAATACACATATATCAAGATTTAACAAATTAAGGCAGCATATAAGAAAGATCAAGAATGTGGTACAAACAATAACAATTTCAGGATTTCAGAGAAGGGAAAGCTGTCAGACTATGTTTTTGTTTTTTTTTTCAGGGTGGATAATGAAGAGAAACAAAAGATGTGGGGAGGAAGAGGAAAACAAAGAAGAATTTCCCCAGCACCATACATTTTTGTTGAAATCCATGTCATGGCTGATTAGAGTCTGAATCAAAGTAATGACCATGAGGATGAGTTCAGAAAGGCCTGAATTTTGGAGATATTTGGGAAGTAGGAGAGTTCAGTATTTATGCTTTTATTGTTCCTTCCCTGGAGAGCTTTACCCAATCACCTGTCTACAGAAATGCTTCTCAAGGGGTGAGCACCAGATTTCTTTTTTTCGCAATCCATCATGGACCAATACCTTTGTAAAATACAATAAAAATAAATTAGTATAAAAGTGAAATAAAAAATAAACACTTTCAAAATAGCGTCTCATTTTATTATTAAATTCATCAGAAATAAGATTACATTTTAATAAGTTAATAAGAACAAACCTAACATGGAAACATAAGAAAAGAAAAAAATGTTTTAATGTAAATATTATTCATTAAAAGCATACATATAGGCAACAATTATTGGGAGGTGCCATTATAGTCATAAGGTTTTCTTGATCCACAGTTGTACCTAAACAAAAAATTATGAGTGAAATAGTGATTCTTCACAATAAAAGCCCATTTACAAACTTAAAACACAGTGTGTATCAATATTTAAAGTTTTAATGTGACAAATTAGTTTATGTTTTGCTTATTGATTTATCTATTCTAGGTTGGGTTGATGACAACCCTACCTGCAGATTATAAACTATTTAAAAATGTTTTTCTGTTTTGCCTTAATTACATTTGTAGTAGACACAACACTATCTCAGAGATATGCTACGGGAGATGAAAAAACGCCATTTAGTACATGCAGAAATATTCATTTTTAACTTATCTAAAATGAACCAAGGGACATTGCATTTTTAACTTTGTCTTCCATCCTTCATCAGTGACCAGTTCCATTAGTTTATAAGATAAAGATATATTAAATTTCTTTTAATGAAAATAAATGCATTCTGGGTTTTATAAGCATTTTGGTTACAGCTGACAGACTAGCCTTAAAATATCACAGGTTGCAACATGGTCTTCTTATGCATAGGACAACTACACAGCTCACACCACATGTGCCATGAGTTTGACAACCCCCAAAAGGTCCATACCTTGTATAACCAGATCCACTTGAATATTGCAGCCATGCCAAATTGCTATAGAAATTTCCATACATTCTCAATTTCTGTACTTTTCTTATTGCAGACAGAGAATAAATAACTTGCAGACTGTACCATCCCAAGAATCACACTTTGAGTTGCCCTGATCTAGAATCACCCTCTTCACCCCCAGCTCCTGGTTGTCTATAATTACACAGCTTCCTGTGTAATTTCCTCATAATACTTATCATAATTCACCTTGCTATAATCATTTGTTTATGTTTTCATACCAGCTTTCTCCATTAAAATGTCTCCATTAGAGCAAGGGCAAAGCCTGTCTTGTCATGACTGTGTTCCCACACCTTGTATAGGACTCTTTTAGACACGTAAGAGTTGCTAAATGAATGTTTGGTGAATGAATTAATTACCAATTATTTGAAGGCACAGACTCAATCACCAAAGGATGACTATGGTGTGAGAAAAGAGGTGAAGGATGGAAATTAATATTTATTGGGTTTTTACATATGCCAAGTCTTACACTAGATGCTGTATACTTTATCTCATTTGACACACTAAACCTGTGAAGCTGGTGTTATAATCCCTATTTTACATAAGAAGGGATGGAGATTCAGAAAGGCTAAGAAACTTGCCAAGGTCACATAGCTTGTAACTGAGAGAGCTGGGTTTGAAGCATTTTGTCTCCAACACCTACTGTACTTGCTGAGTGATAACATGTGTGTAAGAGTCTGAGAGAAGAGTGACTGATCATTCACTAAGATGAAGGGATGGGAAATACAAAGGGACCATTAGGAAATACAAAGGGATTAGGAAGGAGGAAATAGAAGTTCAGTTTTGGCAGGTTGAGTTTTAGATGGAATCATTTGCATATGAGCCTGGAATTGGGGAGAAAGTTCTAAAGTGAAGATAATCACCTGGGATTGGAACTGCTATGATATCTATAATTGACTTTAAAGTACTTCCGCATATGCAGTATGATGTTTTATGTCACATCCTTAGGTTATATTCTAAACTGGGTGCTCCTAGCATCTGCTTAAGTGCGCCCCATCCAAGAGGAGTATCTAATTTTCTGCCCAGGATCCACATAGTCCAGCACTGCTCCTACAAGTACAAGTGCTTCTGTCCTCTGGAACTCCATTAAACCAATGCTTTGCTGAATAGAACAGTAATGTCAGAAATGGGTTTTTATTTGTGAAAAGGGGGCTTTTTAATGTGTCTTTAGAAAAAGAAAGGAACTTAAAGTTATGTGGATTGGTTAAAATATTTTAGAAATACTCCCAACCCATCTGTTTTAGCTTGTAAGGACTGCTATAACAAAGTACCACAGACTGCTTAGTTTAAACACAGGAATTCATTATCTCACAGTTTGGGAGGGTAGAAGTCCAAAATTAAGGTGTCGGCATGGCCATGTTCCCCTGATGTCTGCAGGGTTCTCGTGGTGGCTTGCCAGCAGTCCCTAACTCAACCTTTCTCCCACTGCTGTGTCCAAATTTCCTTTGCTTTTAAGGACCCCAGTCATATTGGATTAAGGCTCACCCTTTTTCGGTTTGGCCTCACTATTACTAATAACATCTTCGAAAAATCCATGGGACCCGGGGTTTGGGCTTGAACATGTCTTTATAGGGGACATGAACAACCCCTCGCACATCCTTATGATCGCATGAACCGGGGAATAAGAAACAAGCAAGGCCGGTAGGCTGCACTCTTGGGAATGATGCCATAGCTTGGTGTCAGCCACGGGCTTGGGAGAGCTCTGGTTGCTAGACATTTGCCACAGAGGCAACAGAATCCCCTCCTCTGCGGTCGTGGCGTTTCCTCAAGCCTGCAGAACAGATTGCACAGCTTCTTTCTTTTAAAATTACTTTCTAATACATATTTAGATAATAAATGTTTACAAATGTGGCAAAACTTGGTCTGAGGCTTGCTTTCATTATTACCCAGTGGTGATTGAGGGGTACAGCTTCCCCTCACCCTCCTCAGCACTTCTGTGCTTGTGGTCATCTACCAGGAAGAACCTAAAAACCGTTCAGATCAGCTCACCACAGGAGTTGCCCACATATACTCGGTCACCGAGAGTATTGTAAAGAATGAGAAGGCCACAGGAAAGAGAACTGGACAAGGTCCATATTTAGAAATGGCTGGAGAAAGACTGAAAACCAAATCAAAGGAGGAGAGTCAAAACTAAATTGTCACAGAAGCCAAGGGACTCAAAAGTTTCAGTGAAAGGGTGATCAACAATTTCAACTATTTCAGAAAGGTCTAGTGAATGCCCAGACTGAAAAACTGCTGATTTCAATTATTAGTAGTTGACTGATGACCTCACTCGGAGCTGAAGCAACATAAAGGGCAGCTGTAAGGGCTGAAGCCAAATTTCAATTCATTGGATAGTGAATGGGCAGCAAGGAAGTAGGAAGTTAGTGTGACTTGAGTAGTTGGGCTGTTAGAATATGAGGAGGGCATCAGGCAAATGGAACACACAAAATAGAAATTGTGAGGACTTGTATTTTACTTTTAAGATGGGAGCGTCTTGAATACATGTTGAAGATGCAGTTGAGAGGGCACCTAATACATGGAGCAAGAACTGAAAGCAGAAAGAAGATAGATCAAGCAACAGCAGAGGGAATCAGCTGAAAATAATGGCGATGGAGGTAAGGTTAGACTGGAGTGGAGTGATGGGCTTTTTCTGATAGCTTCCACATT
>PVKH010018190.1:0-15002 GCA_004027955.1 Chaetophractus vellerosus | reverse complement strand
GGTAATGCTATATCTTCTTTTGTGATGTAGGTTCTACTTGGCATTTTTTTTCCAAAAACACTCTTGTTTCATCACAGTTAAAAACTTGGGAATAAAACCCTCAGCCTGTACATAGTCTTGAAATTCACTGAGGAATTCATCAACAACATTTTTAATAGCACACACTGCCTTGCCATGCCTCATGACCCGATGGATGCCGGTCCTCTTTTTAAAATTATCAAACCAGCCTTGGCTGGCCCTAAAAGCTCCCACACTCTCATCACTCAGTTCCTGTTTGTGTTTCAAAATATCTGCATGCAACACTTTTTCTTTTTCACATATCATGGCTTCGGATACACTGTCATCCACTAACTGCTTCTCATTTACCCAAATTAATAACAGCATTTCAACTTCCTTGAGTGTTCGGGAACACTGCTTTTTCACTGCCTTCACTCCTATCACAACATCAACCTTTTTATAGCTTCTTTACTCTTAATGATAGTGGAGACTGTTGTTCTAGACATACTGTATTCCCTAGCAAGATCAGTAATGTGAATCCTAGTCTCATATTTACCTATTATTTCTTATTTTTGCTTAGTGGTGGTGCAAGATGATTTTCTTTTCTGCCCAGGGCTATCATTGCTCATTTTCTTAGGACCCATGATGAGAATAAAAATGCAAAAATACAGAAAATGACCACTGAAGCTAAGATAAGACTGCAGTGTGATGTGCACAGGGCACGAGATACCTCATGGCCAACATGTGACCCTTGGTTTTGGCTGGAAAGGTTAGCATGTCAGGAGACAACTGACAGCAACAAGTTCTAGCTTGCACATCAAGTACCAAATAAAAATGTGTACTGGGACAAAATTTTCATGTCAAAACATGTCAAGTATCAAATTCAATGATTTTTCAAAGCAGTCGAGTACTAAGGTACGACTGTACTTGCTTTCAGTCTTTTGAACTCCCACAAACCATGGATCCACCAAAAAATCTGTTCTCATGGGCTTTGCTAACACTGTAAGCGAATGGGGTGGCAAGGAACAGTGGTCACATATGTTGTATGCATTTCCTCTGCTCACATATGTACTCCAACATCTCCTCAGACTTCACTTAAAAACACAGATTCAGAGGTAAAATTATTTAATGTTTAAGATGATATAATCATAGCACTATACCAAGCATGGTGTCCCTCTGAAAGCCAGACAGTACAAGTTGCAGTTGCACATCAATGAATTTGATCCTTTTGTCAGGCCTTCTTGCCCATTGAAGGTGGATAATTTTATGTATTTTAATGAGAGATGTTGATATAGAAATATTAGCCTAAGATGAAGGCCTTGGGACCTTGCATATAGCTTTCTTGTGCACACATAATGGTGGATTTCCATGGAGGTCCCCTTAAGTCTTTGATTCTCTGTGAATACAAAAAGTATGTGGGCTTTTACTTCAATAACCTGCAAAACCCTATCTACTTTGTAATCTTACTGGATGTTCTCCAAAGTACATTCCATCCAGATTAATTCTCCTCAGATCTCAACATTGGCATAAATCTCTGTCACCATCTCCACATCCTTGTCCATCATACTTCTGAAATCACCACAGCTTTCCCCAGTCAAAAACAAGTACTAATTGGAGAGTTGGTTTCCAGTTTCTAGGACATTCTATCCTGCAAAATATAAGCCTACTGGAGGCGAAAAAAATATATCATCTCTATTGTTGAGATTGGGAGGATTAAAAAATTCTTATATTAGAGAAAGTAGCATAAACTTTAATTTTTTGATAAATGATCCAACTAAATACAACTTTTCCAGATAAATAAGACATTATGAAAGAAAACTTGCTTGACAAGAGAAGAACAATAGGATGGTTGCACAACTTTCATGCAACAATATAAAATACCACTAGGTTTCAAAGTATGAAAAGAGTTAAATGTTTTCAGATTAGAAACTTTCAGAAACATTTTTTATTTTAACTACTACAGAAAAAAGCTATATATATTCAATGCTAGAAATAACCATACTGAGATGTTTGTAATTTTGTAGTTGAACAGAGAGCTTACTTCAGCTAACTTATAATAATGATAGTTATGATAAAATTTTCCCATACAATGTCACTTATATGTAACATGCTTGATAAATACAATTAAGGAATTAACATTCTTTCCTAATGTAATCATATTCTATGACATGCTGTAATAAGCTTTAATGTCTGGAAATTTTTTAAAATTTGCTTTTCAAATGGGCACGCACAAGAAAGCTACTGAAATAATTTAAGGACAAATGAGCTATTTCCCTTTACATCAAATGAGAAGAAAAGTGTAATATTTTTTTTTCACTTTTGATAGAATGTTCAACATGGTCACATTTAATCTAGTTTGAGACTGTCTCCTCAATATTATTAGCCAGATAATCCAGGCTTTTTTTATTAGAAGCTAGATTTGGGAATGAAAGAATCACTATCAGTACAGAATTACACATTTGCACTGGTTGGGGTTTATTTAAATTTTTCATAGGTCCTATGAAAGGAAATCTGATACCATTTTAAAGGAAAAGTTAATTTTTTTTAAAGATTTATTTATTTTATTACATATCTCCCCTTCCCCCTGCTGCGGCGACGTGCCGAGAGTGGTCACTGCGCAGGCGCGGCTTTCCCCGCTTGTGGGCGGTCTCTGCGTCCGTTCACGGCCGGCGCTTGCTTCAGTTCACGGGTGGCTGGCTGTGCTCCATCCGCGGGCGACCTGCCCTGCCCGTGGCGGCTCTTGCCCTGTCCATGGCAGCTACTTGCCCTGCCCATGGTGGCTCCTGCCCACCCGTGGCGGCATGCCATTCTCAAGGCAGTCTGCCCGCTAGGAGAGGTCCCCAGGAATTGAACCCGGGGCCTCCCATGTGGTATGCTGGCACCCTATCCACTGGGCTATCGAGCTGGCCCTGAAAAGTTAAATTTTTAACCAATATTTTCTTTAATTAAAGGTGCCTTATATTATTCTGTTTCTACAAGGGAGTTTACAGACTCTCAAGATGATATTTATATAAAAAATAAATTTCTTTTAAGAAACAAGGGCTAAGAATTATTTGTGAAATGTCCAGAACAGTTGAACAATGCTAGTATAAAAGCATTTGAAGGAAAAAAAGTGACAGCAGAAAAAGTGAAAACCAATCTCAGATGTCTTTCAAAATTGTAGAAGTAGATACTACTATTTTATACAAATTTATAAAATATTTATGTGACAAAAATGTGCAAGCATAAAGCAAATGCATCTCATGCAACTTATCAATACACTGAGCTTGAAATATCTGTCAACTTAATATTTATGATTGGTAGGAAATAAGTCAATATATAGTGATGATCCATAATGGGTAAGGCACCATACAATTTGCTTTATATTTCATTTAACCATCACATAAACTTAACATGTTAGGCTTTGATATTTTCACTTTATAAATAAAGAAATTTAGTGTCATATAGTTTAAACACTTTCTCAAGAACAAACTGTTAAGCAGTAGTGAACCTAAGATTTAATTACCAGTTTGTCTATACACCATATTTCTTTAAAAGTCTTTTATATTAATATGCCATAGTGATTATGTTTAACTATTTAGGCAAAATCATTCTGTCTTCAGAACACCCTTTATAGAATTAAATATAAAATTTCTATTTATCCCTAAGAATTTGAATTTAAACAATTCAATTACCTAGTGTTATAACCACACCTGTATTAGTCAGTCAAAGGGGTGCTGATGTAAAATACCAAAAATTAGTTGATTTCTATAAAGGGTATTTATTTGGGGTAGAAGCTTACAGTTACCAGACCATAAAGTTTAAGTTAGTTCCCTCACCAAAGTCTATGGCCATGCATTGGAGCAAGATGGCTGCTGACATCTGCCAGGGTTCAGGCTTCCTGGCTTCCTCTCTTCCCAGGGCTTGCCTCTCTCCAGGCTCAGCTGCTCTGTTATCTCCAGAAGGCCATGGGTAGACAATTAATCAAGTAAAAGTGAAACCTCTCAATTTAATTCAATTAAAGGGTATCATAGGCCCAGAGGAACAGACCAGTTTACAAACATAATCAGTATTTCATTTTGGAATTCATCAATAATATCAAACTGCCACCGTCCTGATGGTCTTTGCTGAAATGAAATGTATAAGAGTTATCAGATCAATAAGAACATTTTGATAATAGGAATGCAGTACTTTTGACAAAAATCTTTGTTGAAAGAATCATTCACAAATATATTTTTTAAAGTACTACATATTTAGAAGTTAAATTTGAATATTATTTTATAATTTCAATTCTAAATGATTTTCAAATGTTCATGAAAATATTTTTATAAACACTTCCCTGTACAAGGAGTGGGTATCCTCACTGAGTAGTAATATACAGAATATAGTTAGGGAGAGTCATATATTATACTCAGTTTTTATAACTAACCTATGTTTTGTATTTTCTCTTATTCTCTGCATAAAGGTCTATAAAATTACATGGTATTTGCTTTAAGTATGAATCTTTTCAAGCTGCTCTAATTTCTGACAACACTCCAAATATCTATACCTCATCTGTGGCATAAATCCCAAGACATTGGAATGAGACTTTACCACTCAGCATCTTTGCCTTCTAATATGTAGCTTTGAAAAAAATGAAAATCTTTTTCCTGCACATGCACAGGAGCACTTTTTGAAATTTAATTTTCAGCAGGTACTTTTATTTTTTCTTTCATTCTGAGCTACACTATTGGCTATTGGCTTTTGGGTCTTTCTGCATGATTGTTTCTCATTTATATCTCTACTTTAACATTGTTTCTTCCAAGTCTTTATCACCAATTACAGTTAAACATGTTAGAAAATAAGCTCATTGAATGAGCCAAATTCAAAGAGACATTCAGTAACACATTCACATTTAGTTAATAATCTTTTACTACTCTCTAATCCATAAGTTTAATTAAATTCTCTGCTTTTATTTCAAGGCATGCATTTTCAATGTAATCTTCCTGAATTCAAACCAAGTCTCTGCCCCAGTCAAGTGTTACTTAGAAGAATTATAAGCAAAAGCAATGAATCAGCTGTGGAGTAGAAAATTCAGAGTCTCATGTTATATAATATTCCCCAAGAAAGAAATGTCCAGAGCATTTTGTCATCTGTGCCATTTAATTAAAAGCACTATGGAAAGGAAATTGGCAAGAATGTGGTCTCAACAAGAATTCTGATACACAATTTGTTAACTGAAGTCTTATATATTAAAACCTGGTAATCAGAAAGCTAAAATGATTTAAACAGACAAGATTATTTTATGTGAAGTAGAGCCTTTGAAGAGAGGAAAATTTAGCCATCTCCATAGTGTATTTACATTTTCCACCACATATAACATTTGCTTATGTGTTTTATTTTTAATGTACAAAGGCATAATGAAAAGGAATAAAAGCCTTTTGGCTACTTAATGTCTTGCATTCATCTATTAAACAGAAGCTTAACTGGACCAAAAACAAACAAAAATAGCAAAAACAAACAAACAAAAAAAGGTGATGCGGCTTCAAAAGTTCAAGATGAAGAGTTCTCTGGGAGACTAAGGGTTCTCCTATTCATTACATTTCTTCAGCTTCCAGTAAGGTCACAATCTCTGATCACTTGTAAGCGTTTTTCTTTCTTTAAACTTCAAACTGGTTTATTTTCATGGACATTTGTTATAGATTTTGATGATTCTATTATAGTTGCAATTGATTCTTTTAGTGAACTCAGTCTTCCTATGGGATCAGGAATTTAATCTCTGCAGCCAGTTACTGATATATAAATGCTCCCAGGGAATTGATGTGATGATGGCAATTTTGGTCAAGTTTCAACTGGCAATAAGACAGCTCTTTTTTTTTTTCTTAAAACAATAGAAATAACAGAACTTATGTAGACCTTCCAGAGTGACTCCAATCCAAATGTAGTCAAAACATAGTTTCTTGTACCAGTGCATTATTACCCAGTAGCTTTTGTTTTTTGTTTTTTTCATTTCCTAAAATTTTTTTTCTAGTTTTGTTATGATCATTGGCTCCATGGTCATGAATTTTATTTTCCCCTTCTACTAGGATAGACTATCCAATTTTACAGGCAACACTGGGATTAAGCTCTCCAAAATTGTAAATGACATGGTTAATTGATATTTATAGTAAAATCTCAACTTTTACATTCAAAATTTAACTTAAAAAGCTTTGTACAAAGCTACCTCTTTCCTAGAAGTTTTACCTCATTGTTTTCTTTTATTGTTGATTATCTACTGCTTTCATGTTAATGTTCCAATTCCAATTATTCAATCCATCTGCAGCATAGAAGTAAACTAATTATAAAAGAATAAAGAATATATGAATGAAAATAATCTTACTAAACTAAGGAAGAATATAGTTTTTTAAAGCTCATTCATTCATTTTGTATCTGTTTTTACATTTTAAAAAACTAATAGATTATAGTATATGAATATCAATCAGAGTTAGTACAGGAAATGGAAACCTAAAATGATTTTAAGGAGAAAGTAAATAGATTGTTTAAAAAAAACAAACAAACCCCAAAACATTGCAAAAGCTGGATGAGCAACCTATAAACTGGGGATTCCCAAGTGATTCTCAGTGAAATGAAGCACTCACTTGCTTCTTCAACAATCATACTGCAAGAATCAGGGACAAGCAATGTGATATTGATATCAAACACACACCATCCTAGATGAAATACAGTAATTAGTTACCTGGAGTGAAGAAAATGCCACCATTGTGATTACTTAGAACTGAATTTTGCTGCTTTAAGTATTTCTCTGGACAAGGAGGAAAGCAGAGTGCAGACACTAGATTATTACCTTAGGGAAAAACATAAAAACACATATCAAAGCAATGTTTCCATGGTTTGCCCTGGTGCACGCATTCATTTGAACCTAATTCTTATCCATTGCACTAAGTTCCATGGTGTCTTGGAAATGATTAGTTTTATAGTCTCTCCATCATAAGAAGGCTCACAAGAAGGAGATGTGCAGAATGCCAAGTGCCTAAAGACCATATCCCACACTTTTTACAAAATAAAGATTACTCATACAATTTGCATAAAATTTAGGCTGATAAATGTATCACCATGATAAACATGAAAATATAAAATTATCTGGGAAATGGGATAATATGGGACATGAGAAGTGATTCAAAATGTCTCATTCAAAAATATCATTCAAACAAAATACAAGATATTTATAGAGAAAAGGAAAGTCAAAAATGGATAAGTCATACACAATTAGCAAAATGTCAAAGGTAAATTTTGCCTTATCTGTAATTACCTCAAATACAAATGGATTATACTCTCCAGTCAGAAGGCAGAGATTAGCAGAATGGATAAAGGAAAATTATTCAAAAAGATGCTCTTTACTTTTACAAGAGACTCTTCTTTGATCCAAAAACAAAAGTACATTGAAAGTAAAAGGATGGAATAAAATTCCCCAAGCAAGTGGTAACCAAAAGAAAATGGTGGTAGATCTACTAATATCAGACAAAATAGATTTCAGTTGAAAACAAATTACAAGAAACAAATAATATTATGTATTGATACAAGTGTCAATTTAAAAAGACTATATAGCAATTATAAACATATATGTCCCAAACAACAGGACCTCAAAATATATGAAGCAAACATTGACAGAAATTAAGGAAGTAATAGTTCTACAATAATAATTGGAATTTCAATACACCATTTTAATACTGGATAGAATATCTAGTCAGAGGGTCAACAAGGAATTAGAGGACATGAACAACTTTATAAATTGACTATGTCTATTAGACATAAATAGATGTACATATATAGAAAGTTCACACAGAAAGAGCAGACTATATCTTCTAAAGTTCCCATGGATCATTCTCCAAGAGAGATGATAGGTTAGGACACAAGGGAAGTCGCTATGAAATTAAAAAATATAGAATTCATAGAAAGAAAGTAACTTTTCCAACCACAATGGAATGAAGCTAGAAATAAAAAACAAAAGGTAAATTTGGAAATTTACAATTAAGTGAAATTAAATAGCATGCTCTAAAGAAAAAACAATTGGTTTACGAAGAGATCACAAGGGAAATTACAAAATACTTGGATACGAATAAAAATCAGAACACAAAATATCAAAAGTTACAGTCTGCATGAAAGCAGTGCTTGGAGGGAAATCTATAGCTATGAACACTAAGATTAGAATGGAAGAAAGATATAAAATCAATAACTTAATTTCATGTATTGAAGAACTAGAGAAAGAAGCAAGGTAAACTCAAAGTTAGCAGAAGGAAAGAAATAATATAAAATTGGAGATAAATGAAGTGGAGGACAGAAAAGAAATTGAAAGAATAAATATAACTAAAAGTTCATTCTGTGAGAAAATCAACCAAATTGACAAAATATTAGCTAGACTGACTAAGAAAAAAGAGAAAAAATGCTATTAACTAAAGTGAGAAATGGTGATGGATACATCAGTACTGGTCATACAGAAATGAAAAATTTTATAAAAAATAATATGAACAATTGTACACCAACCAATTAGATAATGTAGATTAAGGGGAGAAATTCCTAGAAACAGATAATTTACATAAACTAACTCAAGAAGAAACTAAAAATTTCAATGAATCTATAAAAAATGCAGAAATTGGACAAATAATAATAATAAAAAAGAATCCATCAAAGTAACTCCAGGACTAGATGGCTTCACTGATCAAGTCTTCCAAACATTTAAATAAGAATTAATCCCAATCCATCTCAAATTCTTTCAAAGAATCCAAGAAGAAGGACCACAGTTTTTTATTCCATGAGGTAAGCATTACCCTGATATCAAAGCCTGATATAGATATAGGAAAAATAAAATTAAGGCCTATTTCCTTTATGAATATAGATGCATATTTAATAAAGTATTAGCAAACCATATCTAAAGTACACTACAAAGATTATAACCCAGGACAAATGATATTTACCCCAGGAATACAAGAGTGGGTTAACATATGAAAATCAATGTGTTACACCACTTAAATAAAATTGAGGGAAAAAACATGATTGTTTTAATGAAAGCAGAAAACCTATTTGACAAAATCAATCATGCTTCCTTGATAAAAACCTTGAGAAAACTAACAATAGAAATTGTCTCTTTCAACATGACAAAAGCCACGTGTAAAACACCCTCAGCTAACCTCATACTCAAAAAAGCTTAACTTCTAAAATCAGTAACAAAAAAGAATGCCAACTTTCATCACTACTCTTTAATATTTTATTACCAGTTCTAGAAACAAAATTTATGCAAGAAAAAGAAATAACTGATATCTAGATTAGTAAGAAAGAGATAAAACTACTTGTACTTGCAGAAGGCGTGACCTTACATGCAGAAAATTTACTCCAAAAGAATCCATAAAATGCGGGTGCTGGAATGTGTGGGTGAGCAGGGTGGGGAGGGGGAGAGGTTTGAGTTGGATTATCCATGGAACAGAAGAAGGGCTGAAGGAAGGAACAGGTGAAATTTGGGGATTTGTAGGTCGGTGATTGAATCTACAATGATGGGAAGGTTCTTTTGGAAAATTGCAGGGGAGGGTCACTGGTGCAGGGCATCAGTGGTAAGGGGATATATTGGAAATGGTGCACCTGGGGCATGCATCTACAGATTATGAATGTGTTCATCTTGGCATAGGTGTCATCTCAGTAGGTGGAGGTGCACACAATAAACAAGAAAATATTAAACTTCCATCTTAGGGAGTAATGCTACAAGAATCTCTTGAGTACATAGGCAGTGCCTAATAAGAGATAATATACCAGTATGTCAAGCCCTCAATATGAATGCACATAACTATGAACATTATTATACAAAACATGCAACTGAGAGGCTACTATAGGTTCTGAGGGGAAGAAGAAGGAAGAATAGGTGTAATATAGGCATTGTAATTTTTTAGGGCATTATAATTGTTTTACATGATTTTGCAATGATGGATACAGGCCATTATATATTTTTTCAAAACCTACAAAATTGTGTGGTGCAAAATGTACACCATAATGTAAACTATTGACCATGTTTAGTAGCAGTGTTTCAAAATTTATTCATCAATTGTAACAAATCCACCATACTCATATAAGATACTATCAATATGGGAAAATGTGAGAGGGTGAGGGGGTGTGGTATATGGGAAACCCCTATATTTTCAAATGACTTTTCTGTAAACTAAAGCTTCTTTGAAAATAAAAGTTAAAAAAATAAGATATTGGGGAACATACAGAAGAAATTGTCAATATGCATTAAAGCTATCAGATCTTATGGTGATGAAAGACACAATGCAAAAAAATTATTTGGCTTTGCTTTTGGGGAATTTTGCAGAATGGTTGCAACTGTGTCAGGGGAATCACAGGTATATGGTGTCAGTGGTGGGGAATGTGTGGGGAGGGGTGCACTTGGGGCATGCCTCTATGAAATACAAATGTCTTCATGTGGTCATGGGCTGTTGTCTTGGTGGGTGGAGACTCACATAATAACCAATGCAATATTGAATTCCCATTCTGGGGAGTCCTGCTACATTCATCTGGTAAAACACCTGACCAAAGGGGGAAATATTAAACACAAATGAATTTTTATGGCTAAGAGATTTCAAAGTGAGTCAGGAGATCATTGCAGAGGTCTAGCACGACTAAACAGGATCTCATTAACTGCCACAGTAAACAGTACCTTAAACAGCTGGACTCCTGAGGGCTCTAAAGACATCTAGACACTATAAGCAGGGTCAATAACCTCAGGAATTCAGCACCCTGTCAGGGGCCTTACTGTGGAATTTGTGCTCCCCAATGTAATAGAGTTAGACTTATTTATAATTTCCCTACACATGGATCTTCTGCCCCTTTTATTGGAACCTATAATTAGCACTATAGTTGTTAATTATATATCCCAGAGACTTAAATTTTCAGTCTGTTCATATTCAAGTTGAGCCCTTAATCTCAGCAGTTGCAGCCAACACCTACTCTCTGGTTCAATAGACTTGTCCGGGACAAATAACTAAAGATGATGATTAAAGATACCCATCCCCCAAACAAGGAGTATCTACAACTGCAAGCAAGACTATTCTATCCATCTGCCCCATGCAATCTAAGCCCCCTCTCAGTCAGAAATAGAGTGGACATCACCAACCCCAACTTCTCAAGACTGAGGAATGAACATAGGGTTAATGCAAATATGGACCAAAGTAAGCTTATTATTGTTCTAGTAATGGAAGAACTTGTATAATTGATATAAAGACAGTGGTCACCAGAGGTTCTGAAAGGAGGAAATATTGCCATGACAGATTCAGGCTATTATACAGTTTGTCAAAACCTATAAAACTGCATGGGGCAAAGTGTAAACCATAATGTAAACTACAAACATAGATAGTAGCAATGCTTCAAAATGTATTCATCAATTGTAAGAAATGTGCCACACTAATGAAAGATGTTGTTATTGGGAGAAAGTGTGGGTGGGGTGGGGCTGGGATATTTGGGAATCCTCTATATTTTCAAAGTAATATTTATGTAATATAAAACTTCTTTTAAAATAGAGAAAAAATCTATTGGAACTAATAATTTGTTCACTAGACTAAAGTGATAGGTTAGAATATCTACATGCAAAAATCAGTTGTGCTTCTGTTCACTAGCAATGAACAACCCAAAGATGAATTAAGAAAACAATTCCATTTACAATAAGATCTAAAAGAAAAAGAAACATAGCTAGGTATAAATATAACTAAGACTGTTAAATACTTGTATGCTGAAAACTATAAAACATTGCAGAAAAAATTTAAGGAAATGTAAATAAATGGGGAGAAATCCCATGTTTATGAATTGTAAGAGCTAGTATTGTTAAAATGTCAATACTACTAAAAATGATCTACAGATTCAGTGCTACCCTTATCAAAATTCCAGAATCCTTTTTTTGCAAAAATGGAGTTGATCCTCTCTAATTCATGTGAAACTGAAAGAGGCCTTAAGCAGCTGAAACATTTTTTAAAAAGAACAAAATTTGAGTACTCAAGCCTCCTGATTTTAAAACTCACCAAAATCTACAGTAATCAAAGTAGTGTGTTCTGTTACATGGATAGACAAATAGACCAATGAAGTAGGACTGAAAATCCAGAAATAAACCCAGACATCTATGGCCAAATGATTTTTGGAAAGTATATCAGGTTCATGCAATGGGGAAAATATTCTCTGTAAGAAATTGTATTGGGAAAACTGGATATCTCTATGCAAAAGAATGAAATTACACCCCTACATCTCACCATATAGAAGAATTAAATGGATCAAGGACCTAAATACAAGGGTTAAAGCCATAAAATCCAGACGGTAATAAAAGGGCAAAACTTCATGACCTGGGATTTGGCAATGAATTCTTAGATATGACATCACAAGCACAAACAAAAAATAATTCAATTTCATAAAAATTAAAATCTTTCATGTATAAAAGAACATTATCTAGAAATTGTAAAGACAGCCTAAAATTGTGAGAAAATAGTGGTAAACAAAATATTGGATAAGGGCTTACTAGCCACAATATACAAGTAACATTTAAAATGCAACAACAAAAAATACAAACAACCAAATTAAAAAAAAATGGCAAAGGTCTTGAATAGACATTTTTTCAAAGAGGATATATAAATACCCAATAAACACACGAAAGGGTGTTAAATATCATTAGCCATTAGGGAAATGCAAATCAAAACCACAATGAAATTTACAATCACAAGAATGGGTATTATTTTTCAAAATGGAAAAGAAGAAGAGATGGAGAGGATGTAGATAAATTGGAACTCCAGTGCATTGTTGGTGGGAATCTAAAATGGTACAGCCCCTACGGAAAGCATAGTTTCTCAAAAATTATACGTAGAATTACCATAAGACCCAACAGTTCCACTCCTAGGTATATATAAGTAATATTGAAAACATGGGCTCAAATGGATACTTGTACATACTGTTTATAGCAACATTGTTGACAATAAGCAAAAGGTGAAAACAGCTCAATTGTCCGTTAACAAAAGAATGTATAACCAAAATATGATATACAAACACAACAGAGTATTATTCAGCCAGAGGCAGAATGAAGTTCTAAGTCATGCTGCAATATGAATGAACCTTGAAAACATTATGCTGAATTTAATAAACAAAGCATATGAAGATAGTATGATGTCACTTACATAAGATATCTAGAAATAGGAAATTTGCAGTGACAAAAAGTAGATTAGAAGTTACCACGGTATGGGGTGTGTGGGAAAAGGGAGTATTTCATTTGTGGGTATAGAGTATTTGTAAATATATATTGAAATAAAGAAAAAAAATTGTTATTGCTAGGATTTATGAGAAATTAGAAAGATTCTTGAAGAAATCACAAAGAAAATTCCAAAATCCTCCTTGTAGGAGGGTCATTTACTTAGAAACCAAAGTCCTTAGCCCTCTATGAACCCAATGACTATTTAGATGAAATTAATGTTTGAGATTATTATATTGTTCCCAGGACTTTGCAGACGTTTTAGAATTTAATGGACATTCAGTAAATGTTTGATTAATAAATGAATATCATATAAAATGATTGATTGAGTCAACAAGAAAAAGCTAAATTAAATATATTCTGCTATAAAATTAGTCAGAAAAGTGTGCCATAAGTTATTGAAGTTTTTCTAACAGAATGGTTATAAATGAAAGTTTCAGTTAATTAATGTGAGAATTTCGGTCATTTAGAAAATTAATGTTTGTGAAACAGCTCATTCTCCAGTGTTACCACAGAAATGTAGCAGGATTATTGTCTTAATTTTAGATAAATATGCTCAACTTAATAAAATAAAGTTTTTAGTTGATTTATTTCTTCTGTTTCACATCATAACTTTATTTTTTAAAATTCACTCTCTTCTCAAAATGGGCTGAAATAAGGTAATAATATGAGAATTGTTATCTTAAAAGTTTTTTATGAATAAATAAACACAAGACTCCATATTATTTAAAATATTTCATCACAAGGATGGTAACTTCCACATACATGTTTATTATTTGAATGGTTCTGAAATTCATTGTACCTGGAATATTGTGAGCTACTGCTAATACTCTAAGAATGATATACAATTTTAAGTTGTTTTTCCTCACCCAAAAAATTACTAAGGCAACTTGTTAAATCAGTAATATTTTAACAATTATTCTTTTAAAATGAAGTACAATTTACAGGAATTTTGACCTATATGTTTTTCAATTTGCAATATATTGCAGAGAAAAAAATTGATTTTTATATCAGGATGCTTATTTGGCACTCATAAGGATGTATGTAGCCTTAGTGGAACCTAGTTCTGGCATTATATCTAATTTATTATATCATCATTAAATATACCATGCAAGTTTATCACATTCTCTTTCATAAATGAGTTTATCGGTATTTACTGGTATATCTATAAATATGCACATATATATTTATGTATGCACATAGATATATAATATACATTTTAATTTTTAAAACAATTTATATCTGGGAAGGAAATGCATATATGGAAACTAAAGTTATATTAGAGAAAAAAACAAAATAATAGGTATGCTTCCAATTCATGCTTTATAGATATAATAGTGAAATATGTGGTACCCAAGTGACAAAAAAAATAACACTAGCTCTCAGGCTTTAGAGCTCTGAAATTCTATTTTATGTGGCATTATATTTATGATTAGAAGTTATTGGAAATTTTTTAAGTATGCTTTAACATTTCATTGAAATTAATGGATCAGATATATCTTAACTGATAAGAAAAATTTTCACATACCTCATAGATACTCATATTTAAATGGTTCACACTTTTCCACCAAATGTACATGAATGAGAAATGTTTAATAATATACTATCTGTGCTAGTTGTTAATGGAACAACTATTGAAAAAGAAATTTTGATGAAAATATGTATTGTAGCTTATATGTGGCCATCATGTATATTAACCTTCACCTTACTATTCTTAATATTAGCCTGATTTTATTTTGGAGAAATATCTCTTCCTTATGGTGCTCAGTATTTCCCTAACTTTAAT
>PVKH010018189.1:0-15208 GCA_004027955.1 Chaetophractus vellerosus | reverse complement strand
TTATGGAATTTGACAGTTCCAGTCCCAGTTTTTAGAATTGTTTTCAGAGAAAATCAAGTTATTACTCTTAGCAACTATTATGCTGATTCTTCTGTCTCCTACTTGTCCAAACAAATTTATTCTTATTCTGGCATGTTTTTAAAGCTTGGAGTTTAAATATATTCATACAAAGACAGCTGAAAGATGGTCCATCTTACAGATATTGCTGTTATCCTGAGAGAATCGACAGTGGAGTGTTTGAACAGGTACCATAACACAGGGCCAACTTCTCCTGTAATAAAGCCCTGGGCCTGAGGGGACAAGGTTGTGCAGACATTTTCAATAATCTTTGCTGCCATGTGGTTCACAACACGTTCTTCCTAGAGAGAAAGGCAGAAAACAAGGAGATGAATAAAAGGGGCATCACTAAGTATGAGAAATAAACACATACCATTTCTTCAAAACTTGTGCAAATAATGCCCTGATACCAAGAGTGCATCATCTACCCCAACATGTGAATCCAGCATATTAGGAGGTGTGGTAACTCTTTCTGGCTATTATGAAACTATTACAAATAGAACCATTTTGTTATTCACTAATACTACCATAACATAATTCTCCACATATTTTAATAATAGTAAACAGGATTTTAAAATATGAGAAACAAATAATAAAAACACAGCACAAAAATGATAGTAATTTTAAAACCATAAAGAGCAGGCAGAAATCCTTAGAAATCACCTAGGAAAAGAAATAGTTTGTATACCAACTACCCAGAGTGGAAAGAACACTCTACACTAAACACTGTTTTGGAACATCCTAACTTAAAAGCAAGCCTCAAAAACATCAAACTGTTTTCATATAACTTAACAAAGAACAAAGGACAAAGAGGGGGAGGGGAGTGCTTAAAAGAATACATAAAAAAAAAAAAAAAAACCTCCAGCACCCAACAATATAAAATTCACATTGTCTGGCATCCAATTAAATATTATCAGGCATTCAAAGAAGTAGGAAAATATGACTCATAAGAAAAAGAAAATCCAATCAATAGAAATGAAACATGATAAAACTAGTAGAAAAAGATATCAAAATGGCTACTTAAATGTAGACGATAGCCTCAAGAAGGTGAGGGAAAGCATAATCATGATAAGGAAAAGAAGATGTAAAAATGACCCAAATCAAAATTCTACACATACATAATACAATGCCTTATATGAAAAATACACTGGATTGGATTAACAGATTATACACTGTGGATAAACTGATTAGTAAATTTGAAGACAAAGGACTACACACTATCAAAATAAACAAAAAGAAATACAACTAGAAGAACAAAAAAACGAGCATAAGTGAACTGCGGGACAACTTCAAGCAACAAATATACATGTGACTGTAGTCCCAAAAGGGAGAGGGGAAGAGCAGAAACAAATACTTGAAGAAATAATCACTGAACATTTTTCAACTTTGATAGAAATGAATAACCATAGATCTAAGAAGATCAATGAAACCCAAGCAGAAGAAACAACACCAAAATCACATTAACACACATCACAGTTAAAAACCAGTAACAAAGAGAAAATTTTCAAAGTAGAAAAAATTTTTTTAAATTGTGTAGAGAGAAACAAAGATAAGAGCAACAGCAGACTTCTCATCAAAAACACAAACCAGAAGACAGTAGAGCAGTATTATCAAAGGTCCAAAAGGAGAAGGAAAAAAAAACCATGAATCTACACATCTATGCGCCAAATTGACATCTTTCAAAACCAAAGGTCGGGGACATGCAGGAAGATGGCATCTGAGTAGGTAAGCAGAGCTCAACTCTCTTAAATAAACAACAGAAGGGGAAAAAGCTATTTGAAGTAGCTGCTTTGGCGGTCTGCAGAGTGCTGCCCATCATCCAGGAAGGGGGGGGGACAGAGAGAGAAGAAGAGGCTGAAGCAAAAACCATGAGTTACTAGCCCCTGTGGCAGGGAACTGCACCCATGCCCCACCCCCAAGGCAAACAGCCTGGGTAAAACCCGTGGCTCACTGTGGCCAACTGAGAGGGGAACAGACATTTTCCTCCCTGGGAGGAGGGAGAATGTGGCAGAGGGCAGAGAGTGGGAAAGGAGGTGTCAGATATTTGGAGTTGGGGAAGGGCTTTGAGAAGCACTGAAAGATATGACAAGATACGGTGATATAGCAAGCAGAGCCTATTTTGAATCTCAGCGCTAGCCAGACCAGAATCACCAGCCAGTGGAGACAAAAAGAGACACCTCCCAGGAGAGGTCTGTAGAAGATCACCATCTCTTGGCAGGCTGAGAAACTGCAAGAAATAAAAAATCTTTTTAGAGACACTCACATCCAGGCACTTTCATATTTGGTCTACACCCAATTAGTGGGTTCCTGGCCCTATTATGATAACTTAAGGTAGGCAATCTTAAAGATTTAGAATAAGTTGAACCAAAAATCAAAGAAGAGCTATGAAACAAAACCAGTAAGAGAGAGAAAAATTGACCATCACAGTAAATTTACCAACATACCCAAATGCCTACACATCAGCAAAAAATTGCAAGCCATCCTAAGAAACAGGAAGATATGGCCCATTCAAAGAATCAAATAAAAAATCTTGACAAGACAGAGGATTTAAGACAACTAACCAATGATGTTGATACAAATCTCTTAAATATATTTAAGCAGGTGACAGAAAATATGGCAAAAGAGATAAAGGATACAAAAAAAGGCACTGGGAGAGGATTTAAAACAAAACTAAAGACTGCAAAGGAAAGTAACAGAGCTCCTCATGGGAATGAAAGACATAAGGATGAGATTAAAAAGATGGTAAAGCTGGGAAACAGCTGTGGCTCAATTGGTAGAGCCCTAGTTTACCACATGGGAGGCTCCGGGTTCGGTTCCCCAGGCCTCCTCAAGAACGCAGGCCACCTCGAGAAGGCAAGCCGCCGCAAACTGGCAGCCCGCCACGAGCAGGCAGGCCACCGTGAGCAAGACAGGCCGCCGTAAGCAGGCAGGCCCCCACGCGGTGAGCTTACTCAGTGGTATGCCGCAGCAGGGGGAGGCAAGCAGACAGAGAAGAACACGAAAGCAAAAATGAACACAGCAAGAACAAGTAGCGAAGGGGGGATATATAAATAAATAAATCTTTTAAAAATACGGTAAAGGCATATAATAGCATATTTGAATTGGCTGAGGAGAGAATTAGTGAATTGGAGAACAGAGCATCTGAACTTGAAAACACAGGAATAAAGAAAGAGAAAACAGTGGAAAAACTGGAACAAGGTCTCAGGGAATTAAATGACAATGCAAAACACGCAAACATAGGTATTAGAGGTATCCCAAAAGGGGAAGAGAACGGAAAAGGGACAGAAAAAAAATTTTTGAGGAAATAATGACTGAAAACTTCCCTACCTTTAAGAAAGAAATAAATATCAATATCCAAGAAGGACAACACACCCCAAACACAATAAATCTGAATAGACCTTCACTGATAAACCTACTATTCAGAGATAAAGAGAAGATTTGGAATGCAGCACAAGAAAAGCAAGGAGTCACATAGAGTGGAAGCTCAATAAGACCAACTGCTGATTTCTCATCAGAAAAGATGGAGGTAAGTAGGCAATGTTATGATATATTTAAGGTTCT
This sequence comes from Chaetophractus vellerosus, assembly GCA_004027955.1. Classification (NCBI taxonomy): domain Eukaryota; kingdom Metazoa; phylum Chordata; class Mammalia; order Cingulata; family Chlamyphoridae; genus Chaetophractus; species Chaetophractus vellerosus. Next base: position 11,590 of record PVKH010018189.1, on the reverse strand, counting down.
GAAAGAGAATAACTTTCCATCAAGAATTCTTAATCCAGAAAAACTGTTCTTAAAAATAAGGGTGAAGACAACCAGCAACATGGCGGCAGAGTAAGGAACTCCTAGAATCAGCTCCTGCTACAGGGCAGTTAGTAATCACCCAGAGTTATCTAAAGCACCTGTTTGGGGGCTCCAGGAGACCAGAAGTACATCCTGCAACGTTCTTGAAAGAATGAAAGGAGGAGACGGCCAATCTGCAAAGAAGATTGGTAAGTAGAGCGCTCTACACCACGAAGTCCGGTGTCCATCCTCCACTGGAGGCACAAGCCGCTTTGGGAATTGGAAGCTCCACTTCCCAAAATGGGGGAGGAAGAGACAGTTGGGCACCAATTTCAGCTACTGATAAGTAAATTCGGCGGGCTAAAGTAAATCCTAAGAACAGCTAAAGTTTGAACATGTCTAAGTCAAAAAGAGGCCAGGAGCCACTATCTTAACTCCATGCCTGACATGAGGAGAAGCGGGAATGTCTGGAAATCACAGTGCTGGTAGGGACCGGCTTTGTTTCCATCTATATCAGATTTCAGCTCTAGCCTAAGCCTCAGGCCCACCTCCGGCAGTCAGGAAGGAAGCTGGGGGGAGCTGCGCCAGCCTCTCCGGGAAACTACAGGCACACCACAGAGGACAGTGATCATCCTACTTTGGCAGCGCAAGCCACCCCAGAAGCTGTTCTGTGGCGGGAATTGGAAGTTCCATTTCCCAGAAACAGGGGAGGAAGAGACAGTTGGCCACCAATCTCAGCTACTGATTGATGGATTCGGCAGGCTAAAGTATAACCCTGGGAAAAGCTACAGTTTGAGCCTCTCCAGGTCAGAGAGAGGCCAGTAGCCACCATTTTGACTCCACCCCCAGCATGAGGGAAAGCAGGAATGACTGAAAATCATGGTGGCGGTAGAGACCAATTTCTTTCACCCATATTGGCCTACAGTCTTAGTCTAGGCTTCAGCCTCACCTCCAGCAGGGAGGAATATGGAAGGCCCTGCACCAGCCTATTCAGGTAACTACAGGTATATCTGGCTGGCACAGACTGAATAATTGGATGTCTACTGGGGCAACAGCAGTCATCTTAGACCTGCACTGCATAGATTGCTGCCCACACCTGCAACTCCATCCCCGGCCCAGGCAGGGGAGAAGGGGTGTGAAGCTTCATCAGTCTCTTTGGGCAACTACAGTCTAGGCCTGCATGACTTTGATTATTCCACACAGCTGTGGCTCTATCCCTACCCCTGGCAAAGGAGAAATCTGGAAGAAGCTTCACTGCCTTGGGGCAACGAGGGCAGCTTGACCCTCCACATCTTATAGTACCAACTACATCCTTGGCTCCTACTACACAACCAGCAAGGGAGAAAGAGCGGGAAGCCCTAAACTAAAGAGAAAAACTGTACCCAGGATAAATACTCTAGTAAGCCAGATGCCAAGACACCAACAAAAAATTACAATCCACACCAAGAAACAGGAAGATATGGCCCCGTTAAAGGAAAAAGATAAGCCCCCAGATGACAAAAAAGAGTTGAGACAACTAATCATAGATGTTCAAACAAATATCCTTAATAAATTCAATGAGATGGCTAAAGAAATTAAGGATATTAAGAAGACACTGAATGAGCACAAAAAAGAATTTGAAAGCATACATGGAAAAATAGCAGACTTTAGGGGAATGAAAGAAATTAAAAATACACTGGCACCATATAATTGCAGATTTGAGGAGGCAGAAGAAAAGATTGGTGAGCTTGAAGAAATGGCCTCTGAAAGTGAACATACGAAACAACAGATGAAGAAAAGAGAGGAAAAAATTGAACAAGGTCTCAGGGAACTAGACAACAGTCAGAGACATGCAAACATACCTGTCATGGGTGTCCCAGGAGAAGAAAAGAGAAAAGGGGCAGAAGGAATATTTGAAGAAATAATGGTAGAAAATTTCCCAACCCCATTGAAGGACATAGATATCCATGTCCAAGAAGTATGACGTACTCCCATCTGAAAAAATCCGAATACACCAACTCCAAGACACATATTAATCAGATTGTCACATGCCAAAGACAAAGAGAAAAGCAATGCATAACATATAAGGGATACCCAATAAGATTAAGTGCTGATTTCTCACCAGAAACCATGGAGGCAAGAAGACAGTGGAATGATATATTTAAGATACTGCAAGAGAAAAACTTCCAGCCAAGAATCTTATATCCGGTAAGATTGCCTTTCAAAAATGAGGGCAAGTTTAGAATATTCACAGATAAACAGAGACTGAGAGAGTTTGTAACCAAGAGACCTGCTTTGCAGGAAATACTAAAGGGTGTGGTACAGCCTGAAAAGAAATGACAGGAGAGACAAGCCTGGAAGAGAGTCTAGAAATGAAGATTATATCAATAGAAGTAACTGAAAGTGTCAAAAGAGTGGTAAAAATAAAATATGACAGATAAAACCCAAATATTCAGGAATAAACTTAACCAACAATGTAAAGCACTTGTATTCAGAAAACTACAATTCATTGTTGAAAGAAATAAAAAAAAAAAAAGACCTACATAATTGGAAGAACATTCCATGCTCATGGATTGGAAGACTAAATATCATTAAGTTGTCAATTCTACTCAAATTGATATACAAATTCAATACAACCCCGATAAAAATTCTACCAGCATTTATTAAATAAATGGAAGACATGATTATCAAATTTATTTGGAAGGGTAAGGGGTCCTGAACAGCCAGAAACATCTTAAAAAGGAAAAGCGAAGTTGGAGGACTCTCATTTCCGGACTTTAAGTTGTATTACCTAGCTACAGCAGTAAAAACAGCATGGGACTGGCATAGAGACAGACACATAGACCAATGGAGCCAAACTGATGGTTCAGAAACAGACCCTCACATCTGTGGTCAAGTGATTTTTGACTAGCCTGTCAAACCCACCCAGCTCAGGCAGAATAGTACATTCAACAAATGGTGCTGAGAAAACTGGATATCCATAACAAAAGAAGAAAAGAGAACCCCTATCTCACACCTTATATGAAAATTAACTCAAAATGAATCAAAAACCTAAATATAAAAGCAAGAACCATAAAGCTTCTAGAAGAAAATATAGGAAAATATCTTCAATACCTGGTGGTAGGTGGTGGATTCTTAAAGGAGATAAGAGGAGGACTGAGATGGACTACTGATATTTAATGTATGTAGAACTTTTAATTAGCTTTACTGTAAAAGTGTGGAAATATACCGAGCTGATGGTAACACATTACAGTGAGTAACAGCTGGTTTATAAATGGGGCTGTGGCTGAAAATGGTAGTTTAGGGATGTAAATGCCAACTGACAGAACACTAGAGAATAATCCAGGGACTGAATAGCACAGTAAACCCACAGGTGGATGAGAATTGTGGTTGATGGTACAGATGCAAGAGTGTATTTTGCGGGCTAGAGTAGATGTACATCACTATTCCAGGGTGGTGGGAATGTGAAGAAGCATGGAAAAAATACAAATGGCGTGACCTATGGACTGTGGCTAACAGTAATAATGTAATATTCCTGCATCTATGCCAAAGACGTACTGTGTTGATAATGGGGGAGTATGGAAAATTTGTGCCAAATGCTCGCTGTGGACCTGGTAATAATTGGATGATATTAACTCATAATCTGTAACAAATGTTCCACCATGGTGTGGTATGTTGATAGAGGAGTGTTGTATGGGAATTCTGCACATGTGCATGATTGTTTTGTAAGTTTACAACTTCTGCCATAAAATATATATTTAAAAAATAATAATAGGATGGGTTTGGGGGAAAATACACCAAATGTAAGATAAGGGCTATAATTAATAGTAACATTTTGACAATATTCTTTCATAATTTGTAACAAATGTCTCAAGACAATGCAAGGTGTTGGTGGAGGGTTGACGTATGGGACCCCTGTATGGTGTTATGAATGTCTGCTTTGTAAGTTCACAACTTTTACTATACACTTATTGTTCATGTATGTTAATGTATAAATGATATAAAAGTAAGAATGATGGTGGAGTGGATTGGGGGAAAATACTTTGGTGAGTGCTAATATTTTCAGGATGCTCTTTAATTATTAGTTGAAAACGTTTAACAGCAATGCAACGTATTGGTCGTAAGGTGAGGTATGAGTGCCCTGTATGATGTTATGTATGTTTGTTTTGTAAGTTCACAACTATTGATACACACTTATTGTTTATGTATGTTCATATATGAGTGATATACTTCAATAAATTTTAAAAAATAAAAAATAAATAAGGGTGAGTTGAAAGTCTTCACAGACAAACACAGGGAGGTTGTCAGCAAAAGATCAGATTTACAAGAGATATTAAAAGGAATGCTGCAGCCTAAAATGAAAAGAAAAGGGCAAGAGACTTGCATAAGAGTGTAGCAATGAAGATTATTAGTAACTTAAAGGGTAAACAGACAGACAATAGTAAGATATGACAATGGAAAGCCAAAGGATAAAATGGACAAAGAAAATAACACCTTTGTTGTAATAACACTGAAAGTTAATGGACTGAACTCCCCAATCAGAAAACAACTCTACCAAACTCATTCAATGAAGCCAACATCACACTAATATCAAAAGAAGATAAAGATGTTATGAAAAAAGAAAACTATAGATCAATATCTCTAATAAATATACATGCAAAAATCCTCAGCAAAATACTTGCAAACCAAATCCAAAAGCACATTAAAAGAATTACGTACCATGATCAAGAGAGTTTTATCCCAGGTATGCAATGGTGGTTCAACACAAGAAAATCAACTAGTGCATAAACCACATTGATAAAAAGAAGAAAAATCACATGATTCTTCCAATTGATGCAGAAAAGGCATCTGACAAAATACAGAATCCTTTCTTGAAAAAAACATTCCAAAAGATAGGAATAGAAGGAAGCTTTCTCAACATGGTAAAATGCATATATAAACACTTACAGCTAGCATTGTACTCAACAGTAAAAAAACTGAAAGTTTTCCCACTGAGATCAGGAACAAGACAAGGATGCCCACTGTCACAACTGTAACAGTTTGGCTAGATAAAGAAACAAAAGGTACTCAAATAGGAAAGGAAGAAGTAATACTTTTACTATTCACTGATGATATGATTCTGTTATCTAGGAAATCCAGGAAAATCCACAACAAAGCTACCAGAACTAATAGACGAGCTCAGCAAAATGGCAGGCCATAAGATTAATACACAAAAATCAATAGCATTTCTATACACTACTGATGAGCAATCTGAGGAAGAAATCAGCCAAAAAAATTGTATTTATAATAGCAACTAAAAGAATCAAATATTTAGCAATATGTATGGGTCTGAGAATTATTGCAATAAAAGATGCCAATCTGAAAAAAAAATTAGGAATAAACTTAACCAAGGACATAAAGGACCTGTATTCAGAAAATTAAGAAATACTGCAAAAAGAAACTGAAGAAAACTTAAATAAATGGAAGGACATTCCATATTCATGGATGGGAAGACTAAATGTCATTAATATGTCAATTCCAAACTGATTTACAGATTCAATGGAATCTCAATAAAAATCCCAACAGCTTTTCTTACAGAAATGGAAAAGCCAATTATCAAATTTATTTGGAAGGGTAAGGGGCCCAGATTAGTTTAAAATGTCTTTAAAAAGAAGAACAAAGTTGGAGGATGCTCACTTCCTGACTTTAAAGCTTATTACCTAACTACAGTGGTAAAAACAGCATGGTACTGGCATAAAGACAAACAGATTGACCAATGGAACTGAACCAAGAACTCAGAAATAGACCCTCACGGCTATAGTGATTTTTGATTTTTGACAAGGCTGTCAAGTCTTCACAGTTTGGTCAGTACAGTCTTTTCAACAAATTGCGATGGGAGAACTGGATATACATATACAAAATAAAAAAAGAGGACCCCTATCTCACACCTTATACAAAAACTAACTCAAAAGAGATCAAGGTTCTAAATATAAAAGTGACAAGCATAAAACTCCTATAAGAAAATGTAGAAAAACATATTCAAGATCCTGTGGTAGGCAGTCATTTCATTCAAGCACAAGCTTATATTCAAAGCACAAGCAACAAAAGAAAAAATAGATAAATGGGACCTCCTCAAAACTGAACACTTTTGCACCCCACAGGACTTTTTAAAAAGAGTGAAAAGGCAGCCGATTCAATGGGAGAAAATATTTGGAAATCACATATCTGATAAGGTATTAATATACATGGTATATGAAAAGATACAACAACTCGACAAAAAGATAAACTACCCAATTAAAAATGGGCAAGAGACAATTTTCCAAAGAAGAAATATAAATGGTGAAAAAACACATGAAAAAATGTTCAACATCACTAGCGATTAGAGAAATGCAAATCAAAACTACAATGAGATATCATTCCATGTCTATTAAAATGGTCATTATTAAAAAGTCAGAAAACTACAAGTGTTGGAGAAGATGTGGAGAGATAGGAATGCTTATTAACTGTTGGCTATAACAACAGTGGAAGACTGTTTGGCAGTTTCTAAGGAAATCGAATACAGACTTGCCATGTGACCTGGCAATATTATTACTAGGTATATACCCAGAAGAACTGAGAGCAGTGACATGAACAGACATATGCATACTGACGTTCATAACGGCATCATTCACAACTGCCAAAAGATGGAAACAACCCAGATGTCCATCAACTGATGAATGGATAAACAAACTGTATATATACACGATGGAATATTATACAGCTGTAAGAAGAAATGAAGTTGTGAAGCATATAACAACATGTATGAGCTTGAAGGACATTATGTCGAGTGAAGCAAACCAGACATAAAAGGAGAAATACTGCATGATTGCATTATTATGAACTAAATATATTGTGTAAACACATTCAGTTAATAATTAGAATATAGGTCACCAGAGAATGAGGGTAGAGAATGGAGAGCTGAGGGTTAATCTTTGAAGAACTGATAAAAAAGATTGTTTGTAAATCTTTGGAAATGAATAGAAATGGTGAAAGCACATTACAGTGTTTGTAACTAGCAGAGCTATTTATTATATGGGTATGTCAGTGGTTGAAAGGCAAGGTCTAAGGACATGTATATCACCAGAAGGAAAGCTAAAAAATGTAACATGGGACTGTATAACATAGTGAAACCTAATGTGAAATATAAATAGTTAATATTGCATATATAAGACTGTTTTATAAAATATAAATACAAATAAAATAGAGAGACGGAAACAGAATACCAGCTATGTACAGCAGGGGAAGCATAAAGAAATCGAGAGATGTCTGTTTTTTATTAATATTGTTGTTAGAATAATGAAAATGCTCTGATAATGACTGAAGTGATGAATGTGTAACTAGATGATTATAACAAATACCATTGATTTTACACTTTGGATGGATTAATGCTTTATTAATATGTATAAATAAAATTGATTTGTTAAAGAAAAAACTTCAGTGATATATAATCTTACCCCTATTAGACTGGTTGCTACTAAAAACCAGAAAACTACAAGTGTTGGAGAGAATGTGGAGGAATGGGAACACTCATTCACTGCTGGTAGGAATGTAGAATAGTGCAGCCATTGTGGAAAATGGCTTGGCAGTTCCTCAGGAAGATAACTGTAAAATTGCCATATGATCCAGCAATCCCACTACTAGGTATATAACCAAAAGAATTGAAAGCAGGGACATGAACAGATATATGTACACCAACATTCATGGAGGCATTATTCACAATTGCCAAAAGTTTGAAGAAACCCAAGACTCCATCAACTGATGAATGGATAAGCAAAGTGTGGTATATACATACAATGGAATATTACTCAGATTTAAGAAGGAATGAAGTTTTGACAAATGTAATAACATGGATGAAATCAAAGATTGTATGTTGAGTGACGTAAATCAGTCACTAAAGGACAAATATTGAATAACCACACTGATATGACCTATATCATATGAAGCAGACTCACAGAGATAAGGTCTGGAAGATAGGTTACAAGGAGACAGAAAGGGAATAGAGATGGTAAGCCAATGCTCAATCTGGACAGAAACTATGATAATGTGGAAGGGGGTGGTTTGGTCATGGATGGGGGTGATGGTGGTGCAGAGATGTGAGTGAACTCGACAGTGCTGGAGTGTGAGGGTGAGCAGAGTTGGGGGAAGTGGATTGGACTATCCATGGAACTGGGGGAGGGCTAGAGAAAGGAACAGGTGAACTCTGAGAAGTGGAGATCTGTGGTTGAAAATACCATTGTAGGAATGTTTCTTTTTGGCAAATATGCCAGGGGAGAGTGTCGGTGTTTGGGGGATGTGTGGGAAAGGGTGCACCTAGGCATGCTTCTGTGGAATATGAATGTGTTCATCTTGTCATAGGGTGTTACATCAGTGGGTGGAGATCCACACAACAAACAAAAAAATAGTAAACTCCCATCCTGGGGAGTCCTGCTACATTCTCAAATAGAGGAGCAAGACTCTCTCAAGTACATAGGCAGTTCCCTAATAAAAGAAAATAGACCAATATATCAAGCCCACAATATTAATGCAGGTAACTATGAATTTTATTCTTGCAAAATTGAAATTTAGCCAAATAATAACAATTGCCTAAGAGTTACCTCCTGAAAACCTCCTTATTACTCAACTGTGGCCTCTCTTTAAGCCACACTCAGCAAATAAATACACTACCTTCCCCCCAGCATGGGACATGACTCCCAGGGATAAGCCTCTCTGGCATTGGGGAATTGCTACCAAGCACCAACTAGCAATGCATTTGGAAAAAGACCTTGACCAAAAGGGGGAAACATCAAATACAAAAGATACCAATAAAAAAAATAACAAAAAAATACAAATACCAAAGGCTAACAGATTTCAAAATGATTCTGGAGGTCATTCCAGAGGTTACACTTATGCATGTCTCAGGCTTATCTCATTAACTGCCAGTGTGAACAAAGCTTTAAATAGGAGTGCTCCTGAGGGTTCTAGAGCCATCCAGCCACTATAGGCAAGGCACAATCCCTTAAAGTCAACACCCTGTTGGTGGGCCTTACCTTGAAATATATGACAACCTATTTCCCAATGTAACAGAGCTAGACTCGTTAATAATTTTCATACACATGATTCTTCTACCCCTTTAATTTGAGCCTTAATTAGTAGAATACCCGCTAAATATATGTCTCAGAGTCTTAAATCTTTTGTCTGTTCTTATGTCAAGTTGAGCCCTGAATCTCAGAAGAGTTGAGGCCAACACCTACACTCCAGATCTTCAGACTCATCCAGGACAACTAACAAAATGGTGATGATGGACAACCCCATCCCTAAAAACAGACAGTATCTACAACTTCGAGCAAAACAGATCCTTCCATCTGCCCCATAAGATCTAAGGCACCTCTCAATCTGAGGAAGGGTAGGCATCACCATCCCAAAATCCTCAAGGTTGAGGAATGAACAAAAATATGAAAGAGAATACAACCATGGACCAGACTTATTATTATTGTAGTAACAGAGGAACTTGTAACTTCGATATAAAGAGAGTGGTTACCAGAGGTTCTGAAGGGAGGGGGAGGGAATCATAGGAGGAACATAGGACATTTTTAGGGCATTGGAATCAAGTGTAAACCACAATGTAAAATACAGAACTTCATTAGTAGCAATACTTCAATATTTATTCATTGATTATAACAAATGTAACACACAATTTTATGATGTTATTAATAGAGGAAGATGGGGGAGTGTACATGGGAATCCCAATGCTTTCAATGTAACATTTCTGTAATCTAAAACCTCTTTAAAAATAAAGTTGAAATCCCCTATATTTTTTGTCACATTTGTATAATCTAAGTATCATTTAATAAATAAAAATAAAAAATAAAATTTTAAATGTAAAAAAATAAAATAAAAATTAAGGTTAATTATATTCTTTTTTTAAAAAAGTAAAAAGGCAGCCTACTCATTGGGAGAAAATTTTCAAAAACCACATATCTGATAAGGGTTTGAGCCAAATGTTATATGAAGTAATCATACAACTCAATGATAAAAAGATAAGCAACCATATTTAAAAATAGGCAAAACACTGAAACAGTGTTTGTATTTCTTCTTCCAAAGAAGAAATACAAATGGCCAAAAAGCAAATGAAAAGATGATCATCACTAGCTATTAGGGAAATGCAAATAAAAACAAAATGAGATACCATTCATGCCTTACAGAATGGCCATTAAAAAGGGCAGAAAACTAAAGTCTTAGAAAGAACGTGGACAAATAGAAACACTCCTTCCTATTGGTGGGAATGTAAAATGGTACAGCCTTTGTGGAAGACAATTTGGCGGTTCCTCAGGAAGCTAAATATAAAACTGCCATATGATCTAGCAATTCCTCTACCAGGAATATATTCCAAAGAACTAAAAACAAGGACACTTGTACAACAATGTTCATAGCACCATTATTCTAAATTGCTAAAAGATGGAAAAAACCCAAGTGTCTGTCAATAATGAATGGATTTTTAAAAATGTGGTATATACACACAATGGAATACTATTCAGCTGCAAAAAGAAATGAAATTGGAATGCATGGATGAACCCTGAGGACACTGAGTTCAATCATCTGTGCCAGACATAAAAGGACAAATACTGAATGGTTTCACTAATACAAACTAAATAGGATGAGTAAACTCGAGATAAACTATTCAGTATAGGTTACTAGAATACAGAATGAGGGTTGAGAAGGGGGACCTGATGCTAAATACATATAGAATGCTTAATAAGGGTGATTATAAATGTGGGGAAAAAATTAGAGATCATAGCAACACATTATAGTGAGTATAATCAACACTGCTAATTTAAAAATGTGATTGGGGCTGAAAGGGGTAGTCTATGGAAATTAATGTCAATTGAAAGAAAGCTAGAGGATAATCTAGGGTCTTTATAACATAGTGATTTTTGTAGTGAATGATAATTGTGGTTAATACAAGAATGTTCCTATATTACAGGTTGTTAAGAATTTGGAGAAACATGGGAAAAATACAACTAATATATAATTAACAGTAATGCTGTAATATGTTCACAAAAATAGAAAAGAGGGTAATTTATCAATGCTAAGAGTCAATAACGGGTTTAAGGGTCTATGAGAGTTTTCCTCTTGGAGGAATTAAAACAATCTGAAATGGACTGAACTGATGACAGTACAACCCTGTAATGAATTTGACAGCCACTAAGTGTACACTTTGGATGAAGTTTCCAAGTCAGGGGGCTGTAAAACACAGTGAACTCCATGGTGAATGATAAACCATGGTTTACAGTACAAATATAAAAACATTCTCTCATGAACTATAACAAATATCCAAGACTAATACACGGTATTCATAACAGGATGATTTGTGTGAAAAATACACCAAATATGAGCTGTGGACTATATATGGCAGTATTTTTTTTTAAAGGAAAAGTAAAATGAACACTTTCAGAAATAGAAAAGCTGAGAAAATTCACCACCAGCAGAATGTCACTACAAGAAATATTAAAGGTAGTCCCTCAAGTAGAAGGAATATAAAACCAAGGGGAGGGGCCGGCTGTAGCTCAATTGGTAA